>LPNX010577830.1:70751-243480 GCA_001517045.1 Pseudotsuga menziesii
TTACCTAGCACCAATCGTTTGAAATAGTGCATCAAATAGAAGAGAACAAAATTACAAAGAAAATAATATGAAGAGTAATCACTATTTATGGAAAGAGCAAGTACATAGAAATTAAAATCAAAATGGGCAGTACTCCGTTTACCAGGAATGACAGTAGATGCACACTTCTATCCTACAAAGTGACTCCAGGCTAAGCAGGGAGGGGGTGCGGGGGGCGGTGGGGGTATCTATAGATTTCAATGATGATCTCTGAGAAGAAGAGGGGGTATTTATAGGAAGGGGCGAACCTTTTCTCATCTTTTTCACTCTAAAATAAGTTTTGCACTTCAAGGGGGCTGAACTTTGGACCCCACTCAGCGCTTTGATATATGTGAGGTTAAGATGGATATAGGCTGGTTTGGTCCAGTTTAATGATTACCCATATGGTGGCATTTCATCTTTATTCTTTTGGTGGTTGGGCCATGTTAAATAAAAAATTTCACTCTAAAATAAGTTTTGCACTTCAAGGGTGCTGAACTTTGGACCCCACTCAGCACTTTGATATATGTGGGGTTAAGATGGATATAGGTTGGTTTGTTCCAGTTTAATGATTACCCATATGGTGGCATTTCATCTTTATTCTTTTGGTGCTTGGGCCATGTTAAATACTTTCTTGTATCGTGTCCCATGAGAACATTTTTTATCCGTAGGTTCAGTGGAGTTCTCTGGGATTGATGAGCCTGTTTTTTTATATATTCTTTTATATATTCAAGGATATGTGTTATCATTTCAGACATCTTACTTGTTCTCTCTTCCTAATTCTTTCCAATGCTTTATACAACTCCTTTTATGGACATCCAATGCCTCGAAATGAGAATTGGAGTTTACTTTCAAGAATAGATATATAATGTGGCTAAAATTGTACAGTCTATATGGTTTGTGGTTGATCTCATTTTTAAAGCTTGTGTCAATTGATCTATTATATTTTTGTGGTTGAGGTAAACATGTATTCTTGTGTCAGTGTTATTTCAGAGGCTCTTCTAAAATATTTAAATTATGAATGAACACAGTTTTTTGAACATGTGTATGTGAAATGATTATTTATGTTTGATCACCTAGATGATAAATAGGTTAGAACTTGTGTCTAAAGAATATTTATGAGCTGCTAGCTATTATGACATATTTGCTTATATTTGCTGTAATGGCTGAATAGATTTCCCTGTTTGTTTTGGAACGTAGTTGATGTATGCACTTGCTCTTTACAGCCCTTGCATTTAGCATGTTGAATGCTACTTATCTGATAGTTTTCTTCTGCTGAAGGTGGCAACTTTTATTGTCCAAAAAATACTCTTGGATGATGTTGGGCTAGCATACGTATGCGCAACATTAGAGCGAATTTTTACAGTAGGTTGGGTATACGCAACTGTGGTTTCATCACTTGTAGAACAGCCCTCTGTGCGATTGCTTAAACACATAATTCGTTGTTATCTTCAGCTTTCTGAAAATCAAAGTTTAATCTCTGAAGCAATTGAATGCCTATGGTTTGGTTCATGTTAATTTGATTAAACAACGCATCTAATGCATACTAATATAACAGATTGAGGATATGTTTTTAAATGGCCCCTGACAAACCCATAACTTTGATTTTTTTTTCACACTAAAGGTACCAAGAAGGAAACAAATATAATATTGATAAAATTTGGTTAGAGAATGTCTGCATCAATTTGACAAATCTCCTTAGGCCACTGAAGATGCCTTCTTTGCCGAAAGCTTCCACATCATAGAGATTGTCGCCTTACTTTTATAGGCTGTCCTCTAGTGACATATGCTCAGGTTCCATTTCCTTCTCCAGGGGATCTTCTTCCATGGTGGATTCTAGGTGGATCTTGGTGGATTTGGATCAGAGCCATAGATCCTACACATAAGGGTGGCACGACAAGGCTAGTAATTCTGGAAAATATAATTTAGAAACTCCATATCTGATGTATTAACGACTAATATGATTCTTGGATTGCAGATTCATGCAGCTGCATTTTCTTTGCCACCATTTGTTAAGAAGGAACTGTTGTCTTTAGGATTTAGGGTTTTAACCTTTAGGACTATAGGGTTTTGGAAGTATTTCCATTAAAAAACAAATTTTTGGGGGATCGGTTTCAAAATTTTAGGATCCACTTCATTTTTCATGGGATCTGTTTCATAGGCTCAGGTTCCATTTCCTTCTCCAGGGGATCTGCTTCCATGGTGGATTCTAGGTGGATCTTGGTGGATTTGGATCAGAGCCATAGATCTTACACATAAGGGTGGCACATCTGGTATCACAGCTGGTGGTAGACCTGCAAAGTTATTTCATTTTCATTTTGATCATGATATTAGAATGGAATTTTCGACATGTTGTTTCCTATCCACTTTACAAACATAGACATATCTCCCATTATCTGATACTCTTTGTTAATGGTTTTAAGGCTTCATGGATTTTATTTCCCCTAGTATCTAATGCATGTTACATGAAACATACCCATTTTCCTTTGTTAGGAAAAAAACACAGCCAAAACTCTATGTATTCCCCATCCATGTGTAGTTTTCAACTACAGGCTTAATTGTCTAGGCACATTTATAAATTTCTTTGGATCTTTTTTACTTTTATGTTGTCAAATTATCATAGTAGCCACACCACTCACCAAATGGGCTGGAAAACTTTTAGACTACAAGTTGAGAGTTGCTTATATTATTGGGCATGGTTTTAGGGTTTTTTGTGTTAATATTGAGTGTTTATCCATGTTTTGGACATCATGTAAAACCTTGATGTGACTGTCCATTGTTGAGAGGTAAAAGGTCAAAAAATATCTCTATTTGTCAATTGAATTTATCAATAATTGTGTAGATATACTCTGAGTTTTATCAAGCGTTTGGTGTTTTTGCTCTTTCTTTTGAAAAATAGTCAAGTAGTGTCAAGTAGTGAGTGTTTAGCCATGTTTTGGACATCATGTGGAATCTTGATGTGAGTGTCCATTGTTGAGAGGAAAAAGGTCAAAGGAAGAGTGACAAACTAGAGTTAATTTAGGAAAGGAATATGATCTTTGTGATGTTGATCATTGTGGGTGAAGTAATGTGCATCCACAATATACATCGAAAGAAGCAAGGTGCATTGTAGAATGCAAGTGGGGTATCATGTCAATATACTAGGTAGAAATATAAAGGGGTATAAAAAAGGTAAATGAAAAAATGGATACATGCAATATATAGTGAAAATAGTGGTTTTTTAAAATTGGGAAGACATATTGGGTGGGGGTTAAAAAAAAAGATTTTGGGAGGTATTTTTCAATATTTTTTGAAAATAGGGGTATTGTTTCACATGCCATGAATGAACGTGCTATGTCATGGTTTCACTAAGTGAAGACCCCGGAGGTTAACTAAAGTGTAACTGACCATCAGAAGTGGTTGGAGGCGCCCCTGTTGACTCCAGTTCATTAAATAATCAATAAATAATCAATTTAATGAAGGAAGGCGCCTTCACTGCTCTGTTTAACTGATTGTAACCATCAGTTATCAATATGGGGCATTAATGACACTTATATCACCCACGGAGTGCTCCAATTAGCCTCCCTGAACTTTAGGGGAAGGCTAAGTTAGCCTCCTTGGCTGAAGGTAGGCGTGGGTCTGATCTAGCTGATGTCATCTAGTGCTCCTCTGATGTTAATTAGGTCAATAAAACTTAGGATAGTGGTTTAACTAGGACAAATTGACCAAAATGAGTGTGTATGGTGGTAAATGTCTCCAACACCAATCACAGTACTACCTTAGCCCAAACACGCTTAACAGAAGAGTTCTGAGGATTCTTCATGATAGGACTTAAGGACTTTGGCATTTTTATGTTAAAAAATGTGTCTTATAATTTTTATTTGAAATGTAATTTGAACTTTTATACACTATACATTTAGAGAGAGGATATTTACAGCATGTCCAAATAGAGATTAGAATCCCTGGAATCTTCCACTAATCACAAAAGGGCAGTTATTTGCAAAATCATGGAAAAAGGTGTTACTGGTGGATTGATCCCACTTCTTGCTATGAGTAACAGGAACAAGGCCAGGACTGACAATAATATCAAATAATAATAGTCACCGACACGCCACATAGTCTTTCAAAATAGAGGCCAATTGGCAAAGTAAAAAATATTCAGAAGATTCAAGAAGACCGATTCCTACAAGAAAATAAATCACCTTCTCAAGAATTCAATTTACAATGTAAATTTGACTTTCCCCTTCTTGCAAAATGCCTTCCGAATGAGTTTCATAACCAAGGTCTGGGTTGAAAAAAATGGAGACGATTTAGGAAGACCCATTCCAGTAAGAAAATAAATCACCTTCTCAAGACTTTGATTACATTGTAAATTTGACTTTCCCCTTCTTGCAAAATGCCTACCGGATGAGTTTCAAAACCAAGGTCTGGGTTTAAAAAAAGGGAGAATAAGCAGAAGGGTCCTGCTCAGATTCTAGGCAGACCTCTCACTCGATGATGATCATGATGCTGAACATATTAGTAGCTTACTAAGAAAAAAAATGTGGAACAAGTTCTAGTCGAGAATTTTTTTTAGAGATTGAACATTAACATGAAAATTGAACATTGTCATGAAAATACACCTGAACAAGAACATGCTGAGTTTAAAGGATTAACTAGAGTAGATCTACAACCACAAACATGAAGGGAATAGAAGAAAAGAAAAATTATGAACTCCTTAATACTTGATGAGGCTCAAGTAGACAAATTGGGGAACCCTAAATCTCCAAGGTCTACAGAAGAAGGGTTTGTTTAGACCAATGGGTATATAGTCTTCAAAAAAATGCCCCTGCCTTACTTGGTCTTCAGTCACCTTTGTATCAAGACCAGACATAAAAATAGAATCATCGAATTTTCCACACCTACAATGCACACGAGATCTTCCTATGACCATCCCTGAGAAAGCTAATGAAAGTCGATTAAGCACTACAACCTGGTATCCATAGCCATTGAATGAAGGGGGTGGCATATAACCCATAGGCATGGCACCAATCAAAGAAGGTTGTTGTGCGAGATCTGTGTTAGGTGTGTTAGGATGTTGGGACTGAGATTTTTGATCCCTTCGTGCATGTCTTTATTTTTCAGTATCTTCCCCTTTAATAACCAATGGTAGACTTGAACCCTGCAAAAAGGTATATAAATTACAATACTTTACATATGTGAAGTCTACTCTAATGTACAAGGCAATGGTGAAATTCAATCCAGACCTCGAATCTATATGTTTCAAACTAAAATCAATCCGAGCATAAACCAAGAAAGATAAAAACAAACCTCCATTTTGTGTTTTCCATTGACAGACTCAAAAGAAGCAACAACTTGATCCCTTGTCTCATACTTCAAAAAAGCACATCCACGTGCAAGGAATTTGTTCAATATTAACAATTGGATTTAAAACCAAAATCAAACTGACATCTACTACCTAACCCAATAAATAATAGCATGAGGATAATAAGCACTTAGCCAAACTACATAAAAACAGACTTCACTAATCCAGAGGAATACAACTGAGAAAATTATTTACACCTTTACTTGTTTGTTGGGAGCCTCGCAAAATTTGCAATTCTTTAATAGTCCCATAGTCATTATGGCAAGAGGGCAGATTTTTGCGGCCAATAAGAAACTCAATAAGTAGCTGGCCCGTAGAATATTTTGGGCGGTTGCTAGACCAGAAAGGTGCCACTGTTGGAAAATTTGAGGTACATTATTGATTTTCCAAACTCTGCTTGCACTTGTTTATCTAGAATGCTCTACAAAATTTCTACCCTACTTTCGCTATTGTTTGTGTCATCTCTTTCATGATCTTATCTAGAATGATATGACAGATTGAGGTAAAGCCCCCTACCAACAATTTGAATAGCATACAAGAAAAATTGGGACACTCTGTCAGTGAAATCCAGAACTACATCATTTGAAGCACACTTTTATTGTTTTGTTCCACTTTTATAATTACCATAGCTCTTCACTTGAGCGCATTTATTCATTGAATGTTTTACCTGTAAGTAGGTTGAGCAAATGAAGATGACACAGATGGTTTGCCAACAATACCTTATTAAAGCTGAGGTAGAGGTAACCTTGTCTGAAAGAAGTTGATGTCAGAAAGTGTGTTTTTTAGATGATAGGCTTTATTTTGTCCCTTTGCTCCTTAGAGTGATGCAGATTTTCATGTGAAGAAAGTGCTGGTCATATGGTACCTTTCTTGATTATTTGACAGGGTGCCGTTTAATATCAAAAAAGTAATCAGTTTAGGTGATTGATTGAGGACTTTCTTTTATCTCCTCATGTGACTGTATGGAATCTGTAGGCATTCCAGAAACATGTACCTGAGTTTTTGGGAGAATCGTCAATGTGGCAATTGAGAGTTGTAAATTTAACAGGGCTTCATTGATTAGTCCTTGCTAAGCTTATATCAAATTATAAGTAAACTCATTTTTAAATTAAATGATCAAATTTCGAAAGTTGTGATATTTTTGGCTATTGGTTTGTGTGTTTTCCTGGTGTTTTTTTTTTAAATTTTTATATGTAGGTATTCAGGTTCTGAATAGCAATGTACAATACATGGGAGAATTGTTGTAGTATTGAATTTTTATATGTAGGTATTCAGGCTCTGAATAGCAATGTACAGTAAATGGGAGAATTGTTGTAGTATTGAATTTGTTCTTATGGACATTCTTTATTATAACCAAGTATTCTGATGTTATGATTGGTACATTAAGTAATGCAATGCTGGCAAGTTGCATGCCAAATATTTGCGTAGCAATGGATTGGCACCATGTGGCATGAATATATTTGCATTTTACATCGTCATCTCTCTCTCTCTCTCTCTCTCTCTCTCTCTCTCTATATATATATATATATATATATATATATATATATATATTCCGAACGAATAAATTTGTATTTTTTATTCATAGGATAATGAAAAGCACATTTTTTAGGTGCTTCAAGCATAATACAAAAAATTGTGTAGGTATACTTTAATCAGTATAACAGGTGTATATAACTGAATCTCTTCAAAAGTCTCATACAAGCTTTAGAGTACTGTTATCAATTACCAGAAACTAATTTTCCTAGGCAATGGTTGTCTGGTATAGGATCCATCAAGTGATCAATTACATCCAAACTGTTCCAAAATTATACAGTCTTCTTATTGAATAAAGGTCTACCAAAATATCTTGTAAATACAATCAAAACAACGTCAAAACTAATATAAGAGATAAATGTTCAGAGTATACTCTGCCAGGTTCTAGTTCTCAGATCCAGGGCCCAATTGTTTGAACCCCTACCTGCATTTGCACTGAAATGAATAGAATGTTGATCCTGAAAGCATAGTGGAAAACATCGGCATTGGCAAAAAATTGACGAGGGTCTAGAAAACATCTTCTCAGCAACATCGACGAAAAAATTAGCAAACCAAGACAAACATTGAAAAGCACAAAATATACTCATTTTTTTTCATAATTTTAAGCATATAAAGCAACAATCATACATCAAATAAATACATTGGCACATAAATATAGAGAAAGCATTGATATATATCATGTAGTCATGCAAAATATAATATGAGACATCAAAGTCGATTCTGAAAGTCTGAATATAGTTGTCCAATAGTACTCAAAACTGGGCAACCAATGGTCCAATACAAAATGACATCACAAAAATCACAAAACTAGCAGCTAACTATTTGTCTCTGATATCAATGCCCTCATCCCCTTTAACGGGAAAAGATCATGGGCTGTTTTCTAGGCCTGCCCCTGACAGTAGACAGTCCTGGCCTGACTAAGGAGACCTGCTTGGTACTGCCCAAAAGATTCTAACTTGTACTTTAAAGTTGTTCTATAAAGAGACCTGCTTGGTATCGAGAAACGGTACAAGAAGTTGAGAAGCATAAAGCTCCTCCAAGGACTTTCAGAGAAAGCATAAGACCACATAAGTACTCTGGTCTTATGAGTTAGCTTATCAGTTCAGAACATTCATCGTACGAATAAGAAGCAAGTAAACAGGTATGGGTTGATGCCATGATTGAAGAGTATAAGTCAATCATGAAGAATGATGTTTGGAAAGTTGTTCCCAGACCTACAGGAAAGTCAGTAGTGACTTAGAGATGGATTTATAAGATCAAGCATGCTATAGATGGCAGTGTGGAGAAGTATAAAGCCAGATTCGTAGCTCGTGGCTTCACTTAGAAAGAAGGCATTGACTATGATGAGACATTTGCACCTGTTGCCAGGTACACTACCATTAGAACCATTATCTCACTTGCTGCAGTATTCAAATGGAAGTTACATCAGATGGATGTAAAGACAACCTTTCTCAATGGTAAGATTGAGGAAGAGGTTTATATTGAACAACCTGAAGGCTTTGTTACTCATGGGAAGAAGACCCATGTATGTAAATTGAAGAAAGCCTTGTATGGATTGGCTCCAAGAGTCTGGTATGCCACGATGGATGGATTTCTCCATAGCTTGGGGTTCTCCAAAAGTATAGCTGATTCTAACTTGTACTTTAAAGTTGTTCATAATCATGTCTTGATACTTGTTCTATATGTAGATGACTTGTTTCTTACAGGTGATGAACAGTTGATAGACCAATGTAAGAGGGAGCTTACCTATGAATTCGAGATGAAAGATCTGGGATTGATGCATTACTTCCTTGGCTTAGAAGTTTGGCAAAAGCCAGGTGAGATCTTCCTGACACAAGGAAAGTATACAGTGGATATCTTGTAGAGATTTGGGATTCAGGACTACAAGTCCATGAGTGTACCAATGACTACCAACTTGACAAAGTTGCGGGACTCAGCCTCTAGTTCATAGAATGTACTATTATTTGCTTTGAACACATTGATCCAGTTCCTGATGGATCCGATACATGTTCTTCTGGTTGTTGCAAAGCATGTATTGAGGTACCTAAAGGGTACAATGGATTATTGGCTCAAGTATGATGTGAATCAAAAGATTAATCTACACAGTTATGTTGATTTGGATTGGGAAGGTAGCACCACTGATAGGAAGAGCACCTCGAGTTGTTGCTTCATTTTGGGATTTGACATGATCTCTTGGTTTAGCAGGAAGAAGGCATGCATGGCACAGAGCACAACTGAGGTGGAGTATATTTCGCGTGCTCGGCTAGTGTGAGATAGTATGGTTGTGGAAGCTACTAATTAATGATATGCAGTGAGAAGCAAATTGTAGTTTCTATGACAATCAGAGTTGTGTGAAGTTGTCGGTGAACCCATTGTTCCATGACAAGTCAAAGCACACAGTGATCTAGAATGAGATCCCTCGAAAGAGGGAATGATGAGTTCTAGCATAGTCAGAGATACAGGTTGTCTTGATGACATAATCAATCCTGTAGGTTATCCTCAGATGTAATCAGTCAGGGAAAAGCTCACAATTTATCCTTAGACGTAGTCAGTCTTGATGTGTTTGTTATGCTAGAAGATGACAAGAGACCAGAAGACACAGATGCATGAGATCTCACATGGGAAATGAGACAGGTTTTATGAGTGTAAAAATAAATTCTTGGCGTAGTACACAGGTTGCTCAGACGTACTCCGTCATGTAGGTTGTCCGCGGATGTAATCAATCCTAACAAATCTCATAGGTTATACTGGACGTAATTAGTCTTGGTATAGCGTATCCAAGTGTAAATAGAGAGTCCTGGCGTAGTACACATGTTTCTTGGATGTAATAAATCCTGTAGGTTTTCCAGAGTGTAAAAGGGGTCCTAAAATGGTATGCAGGTTGCTCGGACATAATCAGCCCTGAAAGGTTGTCTGAATGGAAAAGATCCTGGAAACAAGTTTTTCAGATGTAATAAGTCCTTGAGTTTGACCTGAACAGAAAATATCCTGACATGGTACACAGGTTGTTCAGTCGTAATAATTCCTTGTATGTGTGTGTTCCCATATTGGAGATGATGAGGTCACAAGGCACTTGGTGTGCACCTGGGAAGTTCTCCTATGTTGGTATAACAGAGGTTGACCATAAAGAGATGTAATGCACTTGGTGTTCTCCTAGACGATTCTCGCATAGTGGTATATGCAGGTTAGATCCTGGCATGTTCCTATGTTTGTAAAATGCAGGCGGTATGCATCTGGGTTGTGTTGTGTGTGCTCTGTTTGTTTTGTTTTGTTTTTGTGCATGAGAAGAGATGATTTGGATATGATGAGATGAAGGTAGGAGACATAGGTTATTGCAGTGGCAATGTAAAGAATGGTCATGTGATGTACCTACACAATGACTTGCTCTTGGATATGATGAAGACCTGGATGAGGACTAGGCCTACACCTAACATGAAAAAGGGTTGGATCTGTAGAAACTTTTGGTTATAGATAGCACCATCCGATGATTGACTAGAAGATGAATATGGTAGAAATTATGACGATGATTGGACCAGATGTGTTGATGACTGTGGGGAGAGAGAGAATACCTTCCTAGTCAAGAGGGAGTGTTGATGTATGTGTAACTTCAAAAGATATTATGATGTATATTCTCATTGTATGTTGTTGTACTCCCATCAAAGATGTGTTTTCCTCCTTTTGGGATGTCATTATTGTGTATGGACCTTGAGGTACAAAAACTGTTGTAAGTCGAGGCAATAGTCCCTAGTGTAACATCATGTTATGTATTTTTGGAGTCTCTATAGGATAATTCGGCCATGTTAGGGAAAGAGGTCGACCCCAGTCATGTATTAGGTCAGTCACTTGAAAGGTATAAACAAGGAGGCACACTCCCTCATTTATACACACTCACTCAAGTTTGCATGAGGAGAGAGAGATAGATAGCTACATAATACTTATTCTTATTGGGTTTGATCATCTTGTGATACAATCTTTGTGATAGAACTATTCTGAGGAAGTTTGCGGGGTTTTCTCCTACATGGTTTCTCCTGTGAAAATCTCCGTGTCTTGTGTATCTGCTCTATCTTGTGTATCTTGTTGTACTTGTTATTCTTTCAGATAAAGATCCTAATCAAGCTAATCATAGATTAGAAAAACTAACATTTGCAACACTTGTCCAATTTTTCCATTAACTTTTTAACCCCCTTTTTAACTTCAATTTTTTGTAAGGAATTAATTTGTAACCCCCCCTATAATTTGACTAGGCATGTTTACCATCATACATACTGCACTTTATTTTGCTTATTATCTGTTGGACTTGGCTAGTTTGAGTAAACTATATTTTGGCACGTTAGACCTGATTATATTTTACTACTATGCTAATGATGATACTATGCTTATGTTGATACTATGAGTATGGTGTGATGATGTTACCATTCTTACGAAATTTTACTATGATTATGTAAATTTTGATGTTGTAGTTATCATGATATTTCCTTCTTTTATTTTGACAGCGTATGTTTACTTATCTTATTTAATGAAATATGATATATATATGATGTGGTACATGGATACCAACCCATGATGTGATCGATTTAATGATGTTATGTGATGAAATGAAAGGTTGTTGATGATATGAATCAACTGTTGAACGAACAGAGATGTTGTTAGAAATGTATGGTTTCAAAATACTAACTTGTGGGACATAGGGGCTATGAGATAGTCAAATACTTGATATGATATGAGGAATCAATGTGTATTAAGAAATCTTAGCAATCGACGGGATAATACGATGACACAAATCGATAATCTCAATAACAACATAGTGTGATTTTGACAAGGTATAAACCCAATATGTTGAGAGGGATGGAGGTATTTCCCACCCTATGGTTCTTATGATTCCTGAGGTCGTGGGAGGGATGTGCTGAGTCACGCTCCCCTAGACGTGTGATGACGACGGTCATATGCTTGCTAGGAGGGTTTGGGTCCATTGTTTAGCCGACGCCAACGCTCTCAGTTTCTATATGGGTCTAGATCAGTGAAGCTGACACCACATCTATACTAGCAGAGGAAGGATAGGAGGATGCAGAAGTAGGATATGATGGGAGGATGTGTTAGCCAGTATTATGGGGGATTAGGTGTTCTATGACAGTATGTAGTGGTAGTAGGTATCCCTCCCCTGAATGTAATTGATTAATTGATTCAATGTAAATCTAAGTATAATGATGTTGAATCTGACTATTTAAACCATGAGATAATTCATATTGATAAAATGATTATGTTAAAGTATCTATGACTATTTTGATTGCATTATTATTATTAAATAGCATATATGCACATGCAGGATATGTTACCTATAGTACATATGTGATATGTTCATGCACTGGCCACACATGCAGACTTTGCATATATACACTAGTATTGTTATACAAGTGCTCACAAGGTCAAATAATTGTGTAAATTGTTACAAAATAGTAAGCTATTATACATTGGTAATGGAAGTTAAGATTTGTAAGGTAGGTATTAACTAGTCATTTAGTGTTCCTTAAATTGCATATGAGCACTATAATAAATAATTCAGTAAGTGTCATTAGTTGAAATTATTGTTAGAAATCATCAAAGTAAGCATGAACATTGTTCCATATTCGACAGTAGAATTGTACTATTGAGTTATTAATTACAATTAGTTTTACCCTTAAGGATACTTGTCTATAAATGTAAAAGTACTAGGTTGGTAATTGCCATTTAAAAACTAAACAAACAAGTAACAAATGTTTATTATTATAATTACTAGTTATTCAATAATTATGATTGTGATTATTAATATAGTTATAATTATTTCTAAAAACTATTGTGAAATAAGTAATTTCTTAATGCGAGTTAAATTGATTATTTAACAATCTGAATTATTTTGCCTCCTTGGATAAGTAGGAACATTAGTACTATTTTAAACAAATTGGGATTTAATTGTCGAAATCAAATAATATTATATCAATATTGTATGAATATTAAACCAATTGGAAATAATAACATCCTTATTAAATTTGATTTTGATTAAGTAACCAAGACAATGGAATCTTTGTTATGTAAGTCATGCTTATTAATTATTATTTTATCCTAAAAACATTTAAAACATAAGTGGTAGGTGGTTCCGTCAATTAAGGAGATACGCTTCATAAATTAGCCTAGTAGTGGTCATTCACAAGAACTGCCAAATAACTGAAGTGAACCTGGCATAACTAATTAATAAATATTATTGTGTGAACTAATCGAGAGAAAACAAGATATGATAAACATATTAAATATTAAATTATCTTGAATAACGAAAAGGGGATTAATGGGTTGGGGTCTCGAGGAGATAGGGGGAAGGCGGTGGAGTAAGGCTGAAGGAAGCATAAGGAAGATGGGTATATAGGAAAGGTTGGAGGGAGTAGTCAGGGATCTTGGATCTGGGTTTTTGGGGGAAAAAGAAATTTGAAAGGGAAGAGGAAAACATTGTTGAAGAGAGGAAGGGGAAAACTCTTGTTCGGTAACGAGAGCAAGGAAGTTGTTATTGGAATTATCGATTTGTGAGCTCGGGGACTAGGAAGTCTGTCAATTTCCTAGGGCCAACATGATCATAGCTAGTAAGCAGGGTGGTTTATTTAGTCAGTTGCTAAGCACTAAGGAAGCTAAGTGGAAAAATTCTACTGGACCAAGGGAGTTCGTCTACCATCTACTAGCATCAGGTATTCTTCTTGTTAATTATCAGTTTATCATATCCTAACTTATGTTGAAATATGCTAGAAGGAAAATCCTGTTATTATTTAGTATAAAATCTTTTCTTATCCGTGTGTATGGTGAAAATGGTATGTTGAAAATGACTAGAATAAGAAAAATAAATAGACTTGAATAAACTATCAGAAAATAGATCAAACAACTTCGATTCTATTGAAATTTGCAGAAACTAACTTAGAATTATCTTAATACATAGCAAGCTTAGCCGAGAATGGACTTAGTGCTCTAGCGTAAAAGTATCGGTTTAATAAATTTATAAGGTAAGAATATTTAAATAGGTTCATACTTAACTTTTAGGCTATATGACACCACCCCTCACTGACCTAGGTGAATACGTGAGTCCCCATTCATTCAGTGTGTTGGATCTGACACTCTGAGCTGAAATTTAATATTAACAAAACAATTACAACATGAGTTCATCCTTATAGGTACTCATAGTCTTTTATAAAATTACATTAACAAAGCAATGGGGTTTTAAACTAGGGGTGTTTTACGATCATCACTAGTGGTGCTGAAAATGAACTCATTGGTCGAATAATACCTACATCCAACAATCATGTCTTGTACCATTTTTTCAATCTTCCCTTTTTTTGATGTATATATCTATAAGGCCTTTAATTAGGAGGAGTACTTTCGGGAATGAGTTCAATTTGGTGTTCATGATCTCTAGATGGGGGTATTCCTTTAGGAATATCTTGGAAAACTCTATGGCGTTTTCCCAAGGTACACTTTTAAGTCATTTAGAATATTTCCATCTTCATCCTTAACTTACATAGAGTAAATTGTAGCAATCTCTACTACAACCCTCTTTTAGGAGCTTTTCTATTCTTCGAGAGATGATGATTTGAGAGAATGGAGATTTTGACCCTTGAGTTCATATTGAATTCCTTCCAATTCAAATGTCATGGATAATTCATTATAGTTTGTTGAAACTATACCCAAGGTTTTCAACCATTGAATCCATAAAACAACATATACTCATCAAATTGGAATAACATACATGGGGCTTGATAGATTATAGTCTCCCATACTAAGTTTAAAGTTATGGAATTTCCCTACAAAATCAATACTTCCCCTATTAGCAACCAATACTTGAAAAATTGTCATAGGATAAACAAACAATTGAGGTGCTCTACTAATTTTTTGTCAATGAAATTATGTGTACTACCTGAATCAATTAGTACTATGACCCTTTTGTTCTTAATGTGACCTACAATCTTGAGGCCTTGATGTGTTGACACACTTGCCATGGCATAAATTGATATTTTGCATATGTATGGATCTATGTTGTGCATACTTTCTACATTTTTTTCCTTGCATTTGTTGGTTGAGGAGTTCCCCATTTGTGTTCATGCATCCATTTCCTCCTCATTATTCTCCAAAGTGAACAATTTTATTTATTTACATTTATGCCCTTTTGACCATTTTCTATTACAACCAAAATATAATCATCTTCCTCTTCTTTCATCTATTTCCTTCTATGATATTCGAGTAGGTTGAGGTAGTGTTTCGTTATGAGGCAAACTTATGTCTATGCTTCCTACATATTTTCCAATTGTATACTTTTGTGTATCGTTATTTTTGGGTTGAATGTGGTGATAATATTGCATAGATTTCATAACATTTTTAGAATGTTTTAAGAAAACGTCATGATTAATGTATTGTTTAATCCACCCATGTAAGATTTTATTAAATGTTGGTCACTTATGATGTCTACCCTTGTGGACAATACTTGGAATTCCGAATTATAATCTTCCACGTCACCTAAGTGCTTGATTCTTGTAAACTTACTAAAGTAATATTGTTCCCAAACTTTATCATATTTAGCTTCTAAGTCTCTTGTAAATAGTTTCCAAGTATAAAGATAAGGAGGATTACATTTAACTACCCATTGATACCATTGCATGCTTTTATCTCAAAATACAATGTAGCTAAGGAAATCCTTTGCTTATCATCCATGATATTATGCAATTAAAATAATTGGTCTATTTGGTTCACCTGTGTAAATGAATCTTTTCCATTAAACTTTCTTAATTCAACCTTGGGAAGGAAGTAGTTCCTTTGTCCTTAATCGAACCCATGATGATGTGGATTGTCTATTGTTGAGGAATTTAACCTCTTATTCTCCAATTGTTTCTCAATTTTCTTTAAGTTGTGACTGGAACAAGTCCCTCCTGTTGTCATTATAATCCCTTATAGGTGTCAACTTTTAGTTAAGAAGGTAACTTATATCCTTGTGTTCTCCCGTAACTCTTTCAAGGTTCTTTTTGAGGTCATGCATATCCCTTTTTAATGCTCTTAATTCATCCTTATTTACCATATTCATTATGGCCACCTTTCTAATTGTATATTCCTTGTTTTTTACTTTTACAGGTTCTTTTTGAGGTCATGCATATCCCCTTTTAATGCTCTTAATTCATCCTTATGTACCATATACATGATGCCCACCTTTCTAATTGTATATTCCATGTTTTCTACTCTTTTTTTTCCAGTAAGATTGGACAACTTGGTGTTCACTTCATCATGCTCATTTTGCATCACTATTGATCCTTCCAGAGGATTAATGGGGGTAGAAAATTTCTCTTCACCTCTTTCCATTTGATACCACTAATATATACTATATTTCTTCGCTACTCCCTATCTATCACACATTTTGAATCAACCAAAACAAATACTTCAATAAAAGGTTATGTAAGCTTTTGAATATAGGAGAATCTTGGGCCTTCTAGATTAATCTTTGCCAAAAATTGATTTTTGAAATCCATTTCTACACAGATATGCGCATAAGTTATGATGGTATGATCTAACGTTTCAAAAGTATTATAATGGTACTTGCTGCGAGCATTACCAATAACTCGAAGAGACTTGTAGCCCTAGAAATGCAAAGGCAGGTTCGAGAGCCTAACCCACATAGGAGCCAAAGAGAGGGACTCTATCGAAGGATAAAAAAGAGTCCATGGCTTCATACATAATCTAGAGCTTCCTCGGAACCATGGCCCAAACTAAGAACCAGGTCCTTGTCCTTAGCAAGATCAGGCTAAACAATTAAAAACCCCTTTGCATAGGGATAGATAAAAGATTCATCTCTCAGAAAGAGCTTCCAGGTGCTAGAGATCCACTTATGCAAGTCAACTAACAAAGGCCATAAACCAGGTCGTTGTCCTTAGCAAGATCAGGCTAAACAATTAAAAACCCCTTTGCATAGGGATAGATAAAAGATTCATCTCTCAGAAAGAGCTTCCAAGTGCTAGAGATCCACTTATGCAAGTCAACTAACAAAGGCCATAAACCATTAAAATGACACAGTAGACCATGACATCTATAAAAAGTAGCTTGATCTTCAACATCATAAACAAATTGAAATGGTAGGGGTCAGGGCCTCTTGAACCATGAGATGATTCAAGGGGAACGGGCTTTCTTTGTTCTTCAAACTGTCCCTAAACAAACCATTGACGACAACATTTTGAGAAACTGGCACTAAATATACTGGAACATGACCAAAGGAAGTTAAATGCCTAAATCCCCTAAGTTTCTAGTCTGAATGCCATTAACAAAGGTGAAAGAAAAGAAAAACACAATCTCAAAGAAAAACATGAAGTTTCTAGTCTGAATGCCATTAACAAAGGTGGAAAAAAAAAACACAATCTCGAAGAAAAACATGAAGGAGAGGAGGCATGGAGCTGAAACGACATGAGAAGGCTATGTAACCAGCTAGAACATGTATGTCGAAGGAGTGAAAAGTCATTTCTTAATAACACTATGGAGGGTTCTATCCAATCAATTGGTTTTCTTCTTTAAATTAGTTAAACAAAAATAAAAATAAATTCATTGTATTATTCTTGATTTTTAAATATGCAAAAATAAACTGACCCGTCCTTTTAAAATTTTTAAAAACCCTGCAAGGCATGCATAACTTTTTTAAAATTAAACCTGACACAATTTTGTTTTATTAAAACAATTATTTCATAATAATGCAAACATGTGATTTTAACACATTATATATATATATATATATATATATATATATATATATGACTTAGTTGGATTATTTCACAAATATGTACAAAAGCACTTGGAGAGAGCTTCGCACAGCAATTGTAAAACTTACTCTGGATTATTCAGAAATATTTAGAAAAGCACCTTTGGTGGGAACTTTTCACAATGATTGTAAAAGGTTTTATAAAACATTATAATGAAACAAAAGCACTTGGTGGGAGCTTCGCACAGCAAATGTAAAAAATTGTAAAACTTACTCTGTGGACTATTCAGAAAAGCACCTTTGGTGGAAACTTTTCACAATGATTGTAAAAGGTTTTATAAAACATTATAATGAAACAAAATTTTAAAAATGTAAATTTTGAAATTTGAATTAAAAAAAAGATTTTTCATTCATTTCACCTAATAACATCATACACAACACAAAAAAGAATGCTCCTTTTAAATATATTACATCTCTAGAATGTTCCTGTAAAATGCCCTTTTACATATTAGTTAAGTTACATAATACTTACCAGAAATTAGAAATTACAAAAAACATTTACAATATCAATACATCAACCTATAATATAACATTGGATTACACAAAATCCATTTACAATTTTTTTCTAAAGGAAAATCCTAGTATTTAATTACACAAAATCCATTTACAATTTTGTTTTTAAGTAAAACAAATATTTATTCGTATTATCAACTTGTAATTGGACTCATTATGTATATATAACGGCTGAGTCAACAAAGTCAAAAAGGCCGAAAAAAGGTGAGAAGACTTATGAACCAACGACGTGATTGGAAGGCTGAGTGACTACTGCGAGGATGTCGACATACGAAACAATTCCAACCAGAGATTCGTACTCTTCTTCCTCTTCCTCTGCTTTTTTTTGCTCTGTGACCCAGACATGCGTGGCGCGATGAGCGAGCATCTGTGTCATCACGGCCGCAAGAGAATTCCATGGCCTGCACGTCAATGGCGCGCGTCGGCCTCGGTAAGGCCGAGAACTTATGCCTTTCTCGGAGTGACCGCCGTTTTCGAAATAGAGATTCATGAAATCCCGACATTTCGTCGAGAACTTCCTCGTCGGCCCTCTCGGCTTATCCGGAGGCGTTGTCGGGAACAAGCCCTCTTCTTTCACCGTAGTCAGCGACAGCCCGGCCTGCTTCAGTGCATTAGATTTCTTCGCCTGCTCAGCAGGCCTCACAAGAGTGAGCGCATCGAGAGGCACAATGTCTTCGATATCCATGGCGAATGCGCTGGCGGTGAGAGTCGACAAACCCCAGGCGGCCCACATGTGGTCGCATTTCCAGAGCTTAAATGCCGAGATATCGCCCACGATCCGTTGGCTTCCAATTCCTCCGTTGTCGTGGTTCTGTTCGACCACGGCTACGGCCGGAGGGTCGTGGCCGAGGGCTTTGAGGGCGTCACGGGCAGGCGATCGGCTGTCGACGGTGAGAACTTGCCTATTCACGGCTCCTAGGGTTTCAATCGACGTGAGTGGAAGAGGCGCCAGGGCTCCCAGGCAGCCGATCAAGAATCTTACCACGTCTTCTCTCGAGAGGCAACAGAGGTTTTCGCTAGGGTATTTGGACGGTTCTTCGCCGTCACCGAATGGGGGTTTCAGCCATTTGCCGTTGTAAATAATGGAGAATTTCTTGCTCACGCCTCTCCACCCAGCCGGCCTTGGCACAAGAAGCCGCTTCACGCCCTGCTTCATCATCTCCAGCGCGTCCACCAGTCTGTCATCAAATCATCAAGAAAATCAAATCAAATCAACAAGAAAATCAAGAAAACTACCAAATCATCAAGAAAATCAAGAAAAACCCCAAATCTTCAAGAAAATCAAGAAAATTCCCAAATCGTCAAGAAATCAAAAGATTAAAGAAATTGTAGTTTGCATTTTGCTTCGGCTTTACCTAGTAGCCGGATCGACCTGTCTGAGGAGAGAATTGTCGGGGACGAGGATTTGCGAGACGGGGACGTTCAATGCGGCGTCGGGGTCCATTAAGCTCGATTCGGAGGAGAGATGAGCAACGATGTCGAGCGCATTCAGAATGCCGAGGAATCGATCCTGGCGAGCGTCGGCCGATTCGGGGGTTTTCAGGAGATGCTGTGCCCTTCGCTTCCAGACGGGGATTCCACATTCAGTGCAGTCGCGGAGAGCTACGATGGCCTCAGCCACGCTCGCACTGTCCAGGAACTCGATCAGCTCTGGCTTCCCTACCGTCAGATCTCCAGCGACGTGGTAGAAAAACACGGCGGCCATGGGAGGAAAAAAGGAATATCGCTTCCTCTGCCTGGGTGCCCCTTTATTATTCTATTGGAACCCAATTGAATCTATTCGGTGCTAATTATTTTTTTTTCGAGGGGAGGATCTTCCGGCTTATCTTTTTACGGTCTCTCTTAATAAAAAAAATTGATTATTGTATCAATATTTAACTAAGTTAATCCATATTTGTGTTATTCTAATATTTTATTGGTGACCATATTCATAATCCTCGTTTTATTCTAATATTTTATTGGTGGCCATATTCTTATACTTCATTTGGGCGTTTTGATTAAATTTGATATGCATCGAAGCCAACGGCAAAGTTCCAAGTATCTAAGATGTTCTGGAATATTCTTTAAAGTATATCTACATGTTTTTAATATGTTAAGATTTCGAAGAGTTTCATAGTTTTAAAATTCAGGAAGCTTAGGATTGTTTTTATTCTATAAATAAATTTTTCATGAAGGTTAGGATTGTTTTTATTCTATAAATAATTTTACCAATTATTAAACTTTACTTAATCCAATTTTTTAAAAATAATTTTGACATTTTCTTACATCTTTATATTATTTGGATATTCTAAGATTTGCTAATTTTGTACAATCTTTTTAATATCATCATCGTCTTTTATTTTTGTACTTTATGTTAAAGTTTAACCATGAGAAAAAGACATATTTCTTTTCGTAGACTCTTTATAACATCAACATTCCTTACATTTATCACGACCTGTTTTCATTTTATATTTTATATTTACTTTTTTATATAATTTGTATCTTTTATAATTTTTTTTTTAAGTGTAACACGTATTATGATGGTTTGGAACATGACTTGAAATTGATTTTTTGGACCAATAGTTTGTCTAAACATAGAGTCATCTAACATTAATAGAACTTTGTCTTCTTACGAACCATTTGCCACTTAGTGTACGTGACCAAATTTTGTTGTACATGATGGTATAGTTGTACATTGGGATCTTGAGATTATTTTTGTTATTCAATTGAATCAAAAGACATCATTTACATACCAATATGATGACAGATAAATAGGTCCATCTCATGCAAGACAAATACTGATAAAACAGAGTATCAAAACTAGAAACAAAGTCTGATCGTAGCAGACTTTCATTGGGATCTTGAGATTATATTAGTACAGGTTAAGCTACTATTCTTGTATTATAGTTTATAGTTTATTTTTATTTTCATTTTTGAAAAGAAACATCTATAGTTTAATTTGTCATTTGATTTTTTTTGGTTTAGATTTAGTTTATTTATTTTATTTTATTTTAAATTAACATGTATTTTAGGGTTATTTCTATAGTTTAGTTTGTCATTTGATTTTTTTTGGTTTGTTGGAGTCTAAGAGGTTGGTAGTTCAAGTTTATTTGATATTCCCGTCATCAACAATGTACATGATACACTGTTAGCGTGATGGATTTTTGATTGAGTGAGAGGTTCAACATCATATGCCAAACACCCCAAACCACTCCCTCAAAGTGGTTGCTAATATGCTAGTTATGACTACCTAGGGGGGCTAAACCAAAGTGATTGTGAAATCTTTGATGGGAAAAACTGACATGTATTATTGGAGATATTTTGGGGAATAATAAGAAAAAAGATTCACTACAATAATCAATTCTAGTTCTAAGTTTTTATTGTCTAAATTAATAGAAATGAGTTATAAATATTATAGAGCAATCTGCACATCTTTAGAGCCAACTAATCTTGGAGCATTCTTACCTCTCGATGAAACATTTATCCATGATATTTTGGTGCTGTTAAGCCCAACAACTTCTCAAGTCACATGACTTGGGAACCCTCCTTTTAAACTTTTGGAAACTTGATGTATCCTTGATTTTACAAAGAATGTGAATATGCATTTAGAAGTTGGATTGCATGTTAATAATGTTTTGATAGTTGAATAGTTGTTTTAGTTTCGAAAGTCCAATTCCTTTTTTTTTCACTTGGAAAATATGTATTCCCACTATTCATGAAGAATCAAGGAAACCTTGGTTACATATCAGTTACATAACGTGTCACATAGTGAGATTTGAATCCAATTGGAGAGTATAACTACATTTCTTCCAACCACGCGATCTACACTCAATGAACAAAGCCTAATTCTACTTGTTCATTGTCCTTCTCATTTAGTTGATTTTTATAAAAGTGAGACACATCCTTTGTGGGAAAAAAAAACACAACGATGCAACATCACACTCTTCCAAAGCTCAAAAAAAGCATGAGTATGTGCACATTCATTGAAAAATCTCTCAAGTTTATAGCACACATACAAGACAAAGAGTGTGGGTTGGTGCAATGTTAATCACATCCCTCAAAAAATACAAAGCTTGCGACACAACGATATGATTATTCCTAAATTTGAGAATTAATCTACATGCATGGTGCTTGTTTGTAACAATGTGATACATGTAGTGTGCTGGGGTGAAATTTTTTTATCCACATGATATGATACATGTAGCGTGCTCATTCCAAGTTTTGTAATGACTTTCTATATCTTGTTTCTTTGGAGCATCAACCATACCATTGCATTCATCCAAAAGTTTAAAAGCAAGTGATACAACACTGCACTTATTCCAAAATTCATACTAATGCAATATATCATTAATGATCCTTTAATTATCTGGTCTACCATTGTGTAACTCCACTCTTATACTTCTCGTGGTCTCTACGATATCTAGAAGAGTTACTTGGTTTCTATGACCATTAGATTTTTTTTCTATATTTTCAACATGTATATTTTCTCTCTTGGCATTTGTTTCGACTACATAAGAGTCATGTGCATCATTCATGGTGATAGTTTTCTTGGCCCAACTAAGACCAAAGCCTTTCTAATTACACTATCTTTAGCATTGACCCCTAACTGTCATTGATATGGCACTTTATTTGCAAAAGTGTTCATATAAGTACACTTGTTAGCTCCATTACGTCCTTATAAAATTACAGAATTACTTTTCATGCATTCTGAAACTATATTGACATTTTCTTTTTTCAAATCAAGGCTATAGGTTCTCTTTGTTCAATTCTTGGGAATATATGAAGCACTTCTTCAAAATATGATCATGAACATTTTTCTACTATGGATTATATTTTCAATGACTATAATTAGGCTCAACCTTTTATCTTAGAGCTAAAAGTTGCATCCCATCAAATTTACCAAATTTTCCCAATTATGCACTTTTCTTGTAGGTGCATTTAGTCTCAGAGACTAACTTTAACCACCTGTAGAAGAAAATATATGGAGAATCGGAAATTTTTTCTAATAGGCATTCATAAAACATATGGCAAGGATTAATCAACTCAACTTTCATATCTCTGATCTAATTCCCTAGTCAATTTATATAATTTTTTGGAATCACCTACTTTGTCCTTTTTACATTTTTCTAGACTTTGAATATTTTCTAAAAATTGTTATCTCCCAAACTTGGTGTTTATGGGAAATACTTAGTTGGAAAAATTTGTTTAGATTGAGAAGCAATTAAAATGTAGAAATCATAATGAAATGGTTTTGAATTCTTAAGTCATTTTTTCATCTTGCAAGATTTTCAAATTCCCGAAAGTGTTATCCCACATAGTGGATTTTGGCATTTTTCTACATCTCTATTCCACACCTCTTTGATTTTGGCCAAAATCTCCCCAATTTATATATGTGCTTGACCAAATACCTCATTGCTATATCTCAGCCCCAATAGTGCCACCGTCAAACAATTGGGCATGGGACTTCAAATGTCACTAATTCCTTATTTCAAAAAATTCAAAGAGATGAAGAGGCCCATACCTCTTACTAGTGTTTTTTAGTCCTCCTCACCAGGGACAAACACTTGACATTTCAACAAGTTCCAAGTTAATCTTGTCCTGTTATTGCCAGAATAAGATTTTGGCTCTAAACTTTGTTTTCGTGAGATTTTGGAGAAATGGATCTAGAAGCTAAATGGAGCTGCAATACAATTAGCAATCTATTGAAGAAGAGACAAAAGAATCATAGTAAAATAATACTCATTAACTATCAAAGAGTAGACTTATAATTCTCATCGGAGGTGATATCTACAATGTAATGCGCATTGGAATGAAAGAGAGAATTCTCCTACTTGAGAAAATGCACCTTATCTAAGCTTAGATGAATACAACACTCTAGTGAATGCACTATGCATACATGACACAGAGAGGTGCACCCTTGCATGTTCATCTGGCTCTCATGATGGAGTTAATCGAGATTTGACTATCCAACTGGTGTAAACCAACCCACAACTATCAAATGAGATTAGTTAACTTGGATTTGACAAGTTAAGAGGTGTCAACCAGCTCATAGTTGTTGAGTGAGACAAGTTAACTAATTGAGCTTTAGTTAACTAATCAATCACATTTAAGGGAGGTTCACTTATCTAGTTAGCTGGGTGAAAACATGCATGAAAGGTGGGGAAAATCCTAGAAAGTAGGAGGGGGTGCCTTTATTCATTAAAAGGTGGAGGAGCATGCATGGGGTCCTAAAATTAAGGAAAATAGGTTCAAGTGAGCCCAAAAGAGTGCTTGTACCCCCAACACACCCCTTAATCCTAACTTGAACTAGTACAAAATGGGTGATAAGTGACTAAAAAAAATGACTAAAAATGGGTGATAAATGACTAAATTTGGTCACATGACCAATGGTCATAAATTAGCAGTAATTTATCACCCAACCAAATTGGTGGTTTATCACTTGGTCATAAATTGCTTGAATTGATTCATACATTGGTAATATATTTAGTCATTTATCTGGTATTAATTGTCATTATTTGGTCATTATTTGTAGTTATTTGGTAATTTATTGTCATGTCCCCTTATTCATGACCAATGGACTAGGTTCATGTCCCAATTCATCCCTTTGGGTTGAGGAGAAGAAAAATTCAAATGCTTGGGATTAAATTTTGAAACAAGGCAATTAATTAGTAGTGGCAATTAATATTTCCTAATGTTTGAAAATGCACCTTAGATAATTTATTTTTCATGAACAAGATTTTATATTAATAAAATAAAGAAGATAATGGACCATGGGGGTGCATTAGGAGATAATGTTTGACCAAAAGGAAGTTTGCAAAAGAGGGAAGAAAGGGGAAAGCATCTAAAGCTAGAAAGTAGAAAAAAAGAAGGAAACATGATACAATAGAGAAAAGATGGCATAATGTAGGAAAGAAGAAAAGCAGGATAAAGTAGGGCAAAAGCATAAAAGAAAAATAAAGAAGGCCAAAAGGAAAAAAAAAATAGAATAAAGCATGAAGAAAAGTAGGTTAAAGCAATAAAGCAGGACAAAACACTGAAGGAAAAATAAAAAAAATAAAGATTGGAAAGAAAGAAAGTCTTAATATTCCTAATGAGAATGCACTAGGATAGGTTAATTTCTCAACAAGTCACTCACTCTATAAGAGAGCACCACTTTCACATCTTTTGAAATTGTATGTTTTGCATTGAGAGCATTGAGCAACTCTGACTTGGGAGATGTGCCCCTAGTCCAATCTGGGAGATGTGCCCCTTCTATTGAGAGGATGATGGAATTCAAACATTTTCACTGATTTTTATTTCAGGTTTTTAAGAGTATCTAAGCAAGTTCGAAATCCAAGAAAAAGAAAGATCAAGCTCTAGTTCGAATCTTCTTAGCTCCTCCTCTTTCTCTTCTATTCTCTAATATTCTGTGAAGAAGTCAAGCCATGCTGTAATGATTAATCATTTTTGGCATCCCATTTTAATTTGGTGTTTAATATTGAACCATTGTATCAGTTTTGGAACTATTTCAATACAAAAGTTTGCATCTCTAAAGTTATTTCCAAAACCCTCCTTAGTTTTGCATATAAATTATCTAGTATTCAGTGATATTTTAGTAATTAAACTTATACTCAGTGAATTTGAATGATTTATGTTCCTTAAGTTATTTAAGACCTTAATTAAAATCATACATGCCTTAGTGTACAATTTTGAAAGCCTTTGAGGTCATTTGGGAAGCCTTGAATCAAGACTAGCTGAGTTGTCCCAAAGTGATCCTAGTTAAACTTTGGCTCCCAAACGGTGTTGAAATTTCCCTAAAAATGTGAATTTTACCTATTCCAATACCAAGATATATATTGCATATTATGGGGTTCCTAGGATTTTTTTAATAGACTTCATCCTCGCTGATGTTCGAAACATAAATGGTCCCAACACATTGTGTAAAGGAAACTTG
Organism: Pseudotsuga menziesii; assembly: GCA_001517045.1. Classification (NCBI taxonomy): domain Eukaryota; kingdom Viridiplantae; phylum Streptophyta; class Pinopsida; order Pinales; family Pinaceae; genus Pseudotsuga; species Pseudotsuga menziesii. The sequence continues at coordinate 96,867 of LPNX010577830.1, forward strand.
AGATTGTGCAATTTTCTTGCTAACCTATAAATGAATTTTGATCTGATGTACTATTGGGCCTGGGGAAAGCACACAAGAAATAAGCGCAAATGAAGAAACGCACAAGAATAAATCCACTATGCAAGCACAAGCAAGGAAAACGAAGCATGCGACAGGGATAGAAGAAATCTGCGTAGGCAAGGAAATTTGTGCAGACAAAGAAAACTGCACGGAACAGGAAATTTGCGTAGAAGAAGGAATATGCACAAAATATGTCACATACACAGGAAAGGGAAGATGCATGAAAGGAAGATGCCATAGGGTAAAATAGTAGCATAAGTGCAGAATAATGGCCAAAAGCGATAGAACGGTTGTGGGTGCTGAAGTCGGCTTAAGTCAGTGGATGCCACACGAGTGAACGCACGCTGTAAGTAAGGCCATTAGTGCCTTGTGTCAAGTGATGATTGCCATAGTTGTAGCCTGAGGGGAAGCTAATGGTGACAGTTAATGGACTTCCTGTATGCAGTCAACCTTGCGTGGTCGTGTAAAATAGTATAAATAGGAGGGATTCAATAGTTAGAGGGTTGGCTTTCGTTGATTGTTGCTTTATGTTGCTTATTGTTGGTTGATTGTTGTTTTACTTTCAGTTGCTTCTGACAGGTTAGTAGTGGGAAGATATTTGAAGGAGCAGAGAGAAGATGTGAGATCTAAGTGGTAGAGTATTCAAAATTCTGCAGGATGCAGTCAGAGTTAGTACAGTAGAAGAGAAGCTCTGCTAGAGAGGTACATATGCTAGAGAGGTCGATTCAGGCCATGTGCAGATCAGTAGATGGTAGAAGTAGTTAGGAGAAATAAGACAGAGAGCATGATAGCAAGAGAGATTCTGAGCAAAAATCTAGATCTAAGACAGTCTGCAGCCAAATGTAGGTTGAAGGCACCATATATTTCTCATGCCAGATGAAGAGAGCCTTGTGGTTTTTCCCAGATGGGTTTCCACGTGAAATTTCCTGTGTGTTGATGATTGAATGTGTATGGTTGTTCCTGTTTATGTTTATTTTTATGTTTATGATGCAAGTCCTATCATGGTTGAATGAATGCTGGACAGTCAATAGAAGTCTGAATGCATGAATTGTTTATTATGCGATGCTTTTGAGCATTAGTTTATGTTACGACGCAATCGTTGTTGCGCGTCTGTTATATTGCGCTTGTCTGCTAGCTTTCTCTTATATTCCGTTATGTTTAAAGTACTAAGGATGAATCTGTGTCGCACTGTTAGTAGTTAATAAAATATATGCGTGGTGTGTGCTACAATTCAACGTAGTTGACTCCATCCTTGTGACTTGGTCGAGCCCCTTGGTCGTGCACCAAGGGACTATAATCCCTCGATGAATCATGGAAACATGGTTCCGACGGTTACCCATCGAAGAGATATCTCCGGTGAGATTGCACCTACTTTGCGGGTGTTGCCGATGAAGCTTGCTTTGTTGGGCCGGTATCTCGAGTGTTTGTTGGGTTGATAGGCTACGCAGAACCTGGGTCGTGCGAGTTAGGAAAAGTGGCCAAAAAATGGTTTCGTTGTTGGGACCTAGTGATCAAGACGAGGAAAATGTTGTGGCACCCGACTAAGAGTGAATTCGAGGATTGGATTGAGTCAAAGACGTTGATATTCGTGCAGAAGGAAAGCGAGGGTTCGCTGCTGAACCATGAGAACTAGATACAGGGATATCTATATTCAGATATCCATGAATTTTTTTCCCAGAATTTCCCATTATATTGCAAGAATGGCTGTCGAAGTTAGAAACCCGGTAGACTAACTTCTAGAGAAGAGGAGTAGCTGAGTGGACCGACTAGTTAATACAAGAAGTAGCACAAGTAAGTAACCCTATTTCCAGAGCTGTTGATTTTTGGATTGATAGCATATTAGAAGGATATGTTACTGAGTTCATTATTGAAGCGATAACCTCATATAGCGAGGCAGAGAGACAATTTTTTCAAGGACCTCAGGGAAGGTACCTTATGTCTATAAACCTATGGATTAAAATGCTCCTTTATGACAAGGGTATTTTACAACTCAGCGATTGAGTCACGTAGTACGTGAAGCAGATATGTTGTGTAAAATTTAGGAGTAATATGGAAGGTAGTAAGAAGAAATGTTCCCAGGAAGTTCAGAAGATGAGTTGGACACTGGATTCTTAAGAAGCGGAAGGAGGTTTCGGTCCGGAAAGAGGAGGAAGGTAGCAGGAGGCAGGAGGGATTATATCCTTCCCAAGGAAGGTGAATATGGATGTGAGTCACACCTAGACGAAGGGTCCTACGATGAATAGGAGGAGTATAGACCGATTTCTGAGAGAGCAGAATCAGAAGAGTCTGCAGAGACGCCGAGGACAGGATGTGACTACGACATTCCAAGAAGATCCCCTGAAGTGAGACCTAGAAGTTCCTCACCTGAACCACTTGTGAACAATAGTAGTCCTAGTGTCGGGACTGGTGCATAAGGAAGCCCATTAGAGATCCTAGTAAATCCAGCAAATCCGAGGAACCTGGTGAACAACCCCAGCGCCACCCTAATGGTGGGAAAAGGCATTAAACTACCCAGATTTAATGGGAATAGAATAGATGATCCAGAACAACACTGGTTCCTCTGTGAGGTGGTGTGGACGAGCCGCCTCGTTAACAATGATGACATCCAAAAAGTACAAATGATTACAACTCTAAGGGGTTGAGCGTTGGATTGGTATATGAAGTATTTTGTAGTACCACTGGGGCAGCCGCAGAGGAATCTTGAGGAGATTCGATGCGCAATCGTCTCGGAATTCAGAAAGCCACAATATGAGTCCTAATGTATAACCGAAATCAAGGAGATTAAGCAGGCTCCAACAGAGACAATATGGGACTTTGATCAACAGTTCAAGATGCTGATGGAAAAAGTAAGCTTCCAGATGTCAGACATGCAGCATATAGAGTGGTTTATTGTTGCGCTACTACCACACATTAGAGGACCACTCATGCAACAAAATATTGCGATGCAAACAGAGGCACTGGAATTGGCAATGGAGCTAGAGGCTTCACCTATTAGAGATGGAGCCATAGGAATGATACAGATTCAGTCACAATTGGCTAATCTGACTATTCAACTCCAGAACATTATAAGAGGAAAAGAGGTGTAGGAAAACTTCTGGTGTAAGCGATGCTAGACCAATGGCCATACCAAAGATGACTTCCAGGCTTACATGAACTACATCTCATCTGGTGCGCCAAACCCATTGAGTACCCAGGGGATGCCCTGGTGCAACATATGCCAGACAAGGGGACACCGCGACGTAGATTGCATGTTCCTGCACAAGATGGTATGTACCCCAGCTAGTTTGTATTGTAAATTTTGTAGATCTGTAGACCATGATGAAAAAGATTGTAGGACCTAACAAATTATGAGAGAGAAAATGGTAGATGCATATCTAATGAAGACTGAGGAGAAAATAAAGATTGAACAGGCACAAACACAGTTCCAGGATGCGCCTCAGTTTCAGCCTGCACAACAGTTTCAGGCTGGGCCTCAAATCGAGCCTACGCAGCAGTTTCAGATGGCACCACAATTTTAGAATGCGACCCCGTATAATTTGTATCAACAACAGTATCAACAATCACAATACTTGCCGCAACCACCACAACCTCAGTTAAGGGGGGGTGGCAATTACAAGGGATGAGGAGGAGGAGGATTTGGCCGAGGAAGAGGGATAGTGGTATACTACATTAATTGTGGAGTTCAGGGCCACTATGTTAGAGACTTCCCTGAACCTACGAAGACTTTCTCATATTGCAAACAAGAGCACAATGTGGAGCAATGTCCGCAACTTATTGCTAGATGGAAATGCCAGAAGGTTGGAGAAACTAACCCAGCACCAAATCTAGTGCCGAATGCTCCCAACCTGAATGTTAATGCCAACATACATATGATAGTCGTAAAACCATGGGAACCAAGTGTAGCCATGATAACAAGGGGAGGTGCTGTGACGGGTGTAGATCAAGCTACACAGACAGAGCCTATGGTGCAAGCACAACCGCAGGTGTGACCTGCCATGCAAAATAAAACACCACTTGCTGTTCAAAAGTAGAAGCACATATTCATGAATGTACACCCAAAGTTCATAGGAACGGAAAAACCATCTACCTCAAGCCAAGTGAAATATATGCCTGAGAGATTCCAGAAGATATTCGAACAACAAACTGCAAGTAAGAGTGTAGATAAGGTTAATAAGCTCAAGCCATTCCTGTCAAGTTTTTTGGCACTAATCTAGGACAAGGATGCACTTGTAGAGTTGGAAGCACTTATAGAAACGCTTCCAGAAGAAGACCCGCCAACAAAGAAGGTTAAAAGTGTCAAGACAAAGTTCAAAACGGGACGTGAACTCAGGATGTCCATGCAAATTGGTGATTATGACATGGATTATATCATCTTCGACCTAGGAACCGATGTTAAAATATTAATACGCCAGACGTGGGAAATAATGGGCAAGCCACCCCTAGAATGGTCCCTAATTCAATTAAGGCTTGCTAATCAGGAAACGGTCCTGCCCATTGGTAGATTAAGTCAGGTCCAAGTGGATATTGAAGGATTACACACTTTTGAGGACTTCAAGGTCATCCATATAGAAGATGATACTAACCCATATCCTGTACTGTTGGGGATCAATTGGGCGATGGAAAATCAAACCATTATAAACTTCGAAAGAAGGATCTTATCATTTGAAGATGATGAGATGAGGGTAGTTGCGCCCCTTGATTCACTGGAAGGACAGAGATACGTTGAACCGTTGTTCAACGAAGGGAAAGGTGATCACCTTGATAACATCTATAATGTCACTGCCCTTAAGGAGGATTACATCAATCCTACTACGGATGGTAACCTGAGCTGGAGATGTGCGACTTCATGTATGTCAGACTCAGAGGAGGCACTTGAGAACTAGCATAACCGATTACATGAATTTTTTATGAGGAGATGTGCCAGGATAACTAAGTATGTCTGACGAGTGGGAACTTAGTCTCAGCCGCTGCCTACATATGAAGGACTCCCTAAATTGGCAACGTTCTTGACTGAGTTTGAAGAATTAGTAACAGAGACACATCGACTATATGCAGTGGAATTTGCGCTAAATGTTGCACCCGTGCGATGGTGGGGTATGCACAAAAGCTCGATAACTGAATGGACGCAGTGAAAATGGCTGCTGGAAGTAAGGTATGGAGATGAGGTCACACCAGTGACACAAAGGTATACAGGGTTTTCAGACCCTGTTGAACACTTGGAGCAGTGTTCTGCAGCATTCTTGAACTACCCACGCCAGGAGTGGGTTCACCACTTCATCCATACTCTCGAAATGGTACCCATGGGCTGGTACGTGTATATGGAGCTATGCCAAGAAACAAGGGAATGGGAAAAGGTTGCACAGAATTTCACATACACATTCCAATTCGTAGATGAGAAACCAACAATTGATATTACACTGAAGAATATTAAGGAGAAGATATTTGCAAAGATCCCACTAGAGGTTGCATATTCTCAACCTTACACTGCGCATTCCCACTCATCCTGTGAGAAAGTTCAACACTAGATGACATGATATAACCTCTACGAAGACCCAGAGGATGATCTGACTAACATTAATATTCCAGAGTTAGAAGGATCACACACAGTAGAAGGAAGCGACATTTCCAGTGAGCAGTTCATCAAGCCGCTAAAGACCAAGAAAGTTAACATCGAGTCGGAGGACAGTCTGAAATTTGATAACATTGGAGACTATTGGGAATAAGATACAGTAGCCAAAATCATTGATCTATTGCATGAATTCTAGGACCTATTCTCGACGAAATTCAAGGAAATGAAGGGAATAGTAGGATATTTGGGTGAATTGAAGATTCCGCTCAAACCCGACTCAAGACTGGTAAAACAATACCCATACAGACTAAATCCACACTATAAAGAAAAAGTGAAAGCAGAACTAGATCGCATGCTGGAAGCGGGAATCATTGAACCTGTTGAAGAGTCGGAGTGGATAAGCCCCATAGTGATTCAGGATAAGAAGGCGATAGGCGAGGTTAGAATCTGTGTTGACCTTATGAAGCTAAACGATGCCTGCTTACATGATCCATTCCCAACACCATTTACAGATGAAGTCCTAGAGAGTGTTGGCGGATAAGAAATGTACTCATTCACAGATGGATTCTTGGGCTACCATCAAGTCAGAATTGCTTAAGAGGACCGCCACAAGACAACCTTTGTAACAGAAAGGGGATGCTACCAATACACGGTAATGCCCTTTGGACTTAAAAACGCCTCTGCTATTTTCTCTAGAATAGTAGTTTCTACTTTTAAAGATTTCATTCATAAGTTTCTTGAAGTTTACTTTGATGATTGGACGGTCTTTGGTTTGGTAAGAGAATATATTGAGAATTTGTGCATGATGTTGGAAAGGTGTCACCTATATCAAATTGTGCTGAATTGAGAAAATGTATATTTTGCACACAGTTTTGTGTACTACTGGGCCATGTAGTATGCTGCGAGTAGATCCTGGTCGATCTCGTGAAGGTGGAAATTATTCTGGACCTGCCACTGCCCACATTGGTCACAGAACTAAGATCCACATTGGGAAATACTGGATATTATCGAAAATTCATAAGAGGGTATGCAGAGATAACTGCCCCAATGGAGAAGCTGCTAAAGAAGGATGCCAAATTCTAGTGGACAAATACTGTCAAGGAAGTATGGATAGGCTGAAGCAAAAAATGGTCACTGTGCCAATATTAATATTCCTAGACTGGAAGAAGGAGTTCCTTGTACATGTTGATGCATCATCAATTGCATTTGGTATAGTATTAACCCAACCAAGAGAGGGCGCAATTGACCACCCAATTGCATTTGCAAGCATGAAACTGTCAACAACAGAGAAAAACTATACCACAACTAAAAGAGAATGGATTGCAATGGTCTACATGCTACAAAAGTTCAGACATTATCTATTGGGTGGACACTTCAAAATGTTCACCGATCATTTTGCATCGAAGTACCTGGTCAATAAGCCAGTGTTGTGGGGGAAGATCTACTGGTAGCTCCTCCTATTTCAATAATTTGACTTTGAAGTCATTGTAGAGCTAGGCCGACTAAATGTTGGGCCAGACCACTTGTCGCGCATTGAAAGAGGTGAGGAACAAACAACTTAGAGGATAATCTGCCTGACGCGCAGCTGTTTTCTATTGACGTTATCGATAAAGAATTTGATGCTATTATACACTTATTGAATACAGGCTACGTGCCTAAAGATTATACAACATCGAAAAAGAAACAACTAGTTTTCAAGGCTACACACTACACGCTAATCATGGGACAACTGTATAAGTTGGGACCAGATGAAATACTGCGCAGATGCGTCTTTGATCATGGAAGGCAATGGGTAATGGATGAAGTGCATGCGGGTGTCTGAGGAGGACACTAGACCGGGAAGGAAACGGTGCGCAAGATTTTACAAGATGGACTTTGGTGGCCAACTATACATATGGATACAAGGAAATATTGTCATGACTGTGATAAGTGTCAAAGAATAGGGAAACCATCACGATGGGATGAAATGCCACTTGCATCGCAAATCACACTGCAGGCCTTTGATAAATGGGAAGTGGATTTTTTCGGCCCTATTAGTCCACCAGGGAAATAGACTGGTGCACGCTATATTATAACTGCTACAGATTACTTGACAAGATGTGCGGAAGCAACACCTGTGAAATATTGCACTGTCACAATTGTGTCAAAGTTTCTTTTTGAAAATGTGGTGACAAAGTTTGGTTGCCCAAAGATCCTGATCAGTGACGAAGGTACGCATTTTGTAAATAAGCTAATTGTTAAGTTGACTGTAGAATTCCAAATCCAACACAAGAAGACAACACCCTACCATCCTCAAGCAAATAAAACTGTTGAAGCCTTCAATAATATACTGGATAATGACTTAACCAAGGTCTGTACTATGCACACAGATGACTAGGAATAGAAAGTCTCAACAGTATTATGGGCTTACAGAAAAACATGCAAACGACTAACTGGATACACTCCTTTCCATTTAGTCTATGGACAAGAAGTAGTCGTGCCCATGGAGTACATTGTGCCGAGCCTATGAATTGTTGCGCTAACAAAAATGACAGATACCGACACTGTAGAATAAAGACTTGCACAGCTGATCCAAATGGAAGAAGAACGCTTTATTGCGGGCTTCCATCAAAATGTGGAAAAACAACGTCAGAAAGCGTGGCATGACTGTCGCATCAGAAAAAAATAGCTCCAAGGTTGGAGGACTTGTTCTGATGTATGAAAACAAGTTCTTCAAGCACCCAGATAAGCTCAAAACACATTGGTTAGGCCCATCTGTGGTTGCGTACATTACTAAAGGAGGCACGGTAAAACTACGTAATCTGGATGGAACACCGGTCATGGGTATGATCAATGGAAGATGATTAAAACCATACCATGATGACTGCGGCACGGTCCCATAAGGCCAAGAAACGTAGCAAAAAAAAAGATCTAAAGGGAGGAAAGAAGCGAGAGAAGCATCTCCAGTGCAACCTGGCGTGGAAAAAGGAAGTTGCGCTGAAGAATGGTGCACTCTCAACCCACCAACAAACCGACTGGGAGACAATTGGAGGGAAGTGGTAGACAACTGGCAGACACTGACAGACTGTTAAATGCACGAGGATTCAAAAAAATATTTGGCGCTCGCGACAACTCAGTAGCATTAATTTGGAAAGTCCGAGGAGAATGGTTGTGTGCTTTTTGGTCCCATCCACCATATTAACTTTAAAAGCCTTGAAAAGTATAGAACTAAACCTAAGTGTGTGAGTAAAGGTGATGAAGGACGATCCCATGTGCCCATCAGATGGCCCATCATTGCATCTAGTCACCACATGGATGCCTAATCGCTTATAAATATTAGTTGCCTCCGTCATAGTAACCTTTACATTGCCTTACAGAGCCAAGAAACCAGAGAGCCGAGCTAGCTGAGTGAACCAAAACCCTCCCTTAGATTCAAAGCCCATGATTGTTGAGCTATCCAGTGATAGTGAAGACTCCACTGTTTCACTAGCCTCACCCTGCCTAATAACCCAGTCGGCCGATGAAGAAGATGAAGAAGACACAAGCTAAACCGAAGGCACCGCCAAGGCCGCCATGCCCACCACTGGAAGGAGGCCACCAGATGCAGTTACCTGCAACTCGGCCACTAGGAAAATCGGCCGAAGCATAAGTGTTTGCAGCTAGAGCTCCATCGAGTGCATACCTCCCCGCTTCCTTTGCCCCCCTAGCGAAGATACCCAAGGCCCTTAGAGCCGACCCGGTTCTTCCACCACCACCAACGGACATAGAGCTGACTGATGAAGAAAAGAACCTACTTCCCCCATATGTGTCACCAAGGGTTCCAAGTGCCGCAAGAGTGATAGTCGACACGCAAAAAATTCTAGAAGAGTTCACCATTCCAGAAGGCGTCCCATAGTCCTAGGATACAATCACTCCCAAACTTTAGGACTTGAACTTTGAATACTATGACAGTAGGAGGAAAGAGGAGCTGGCTAGAAATCGATTCATGGTCACGATTGTCGATGAACCATCGAATGCAGACGTAGTTTCTGGAATGGAGTGGGCGCACGGATTGGAGCAGTCAGGCATCTTAAACCTGCTCCTTATGCCGCACTGCCCCAGTCGGGATGTATGTCAAGAAGATTCTTGTATGCTTCCATGGAGGCTATCGCTAGCTGGACAAGCCATATGAGGTAATAGATGACCTGGTCTCGACCATCACGAGTCTTCTGCAGCAAGGAGTCGACTCGTTCTGTACCTGCACAAGGAAGGGGAAAAACTAGACAAGAATGACATGAAGAGAAAGTACCAGCTTATCCATGGTGGAAAGGGCTACCTTATTAGCTCTATTGATGACATTGCTGTAAGGGCTGCAACAAAAATCTTGTGCAATAAGGTTCTGCAAAAGATGAGGCCTACTGAATGCACTATCGCAACAGTAGAGCTAGCAGAACAATGCGTGCAAGGAGTGCAAATTAAATGGTCCCAGCTCCTCATGAACGAGCTGATGGATGATGCGATTGGTGTGCAGGAAATTCTCACAACGAAGTTCCACTACTCATGGCTTCTGATTTTGATCTTGTTTATAGCCTGGAATCCTCCACCAGACTATCAACCATGGAAATCCCAGTGGAGTTCCTTGGTGCGTAGTTCCAGAACGTTTGGGACCACAAAGACAGTAAGTGCAAGGCCGATACAAAGATTGCATTCTTTCTTCAAGGAGAAAGACTTAGACAGATCGTGTTCCATTAGTGTAGACTGTTCCCTATGACAATGGCAAAGTATTCTTTCATTAACTTCCATGCGGGGCCACACAATATCATCTTGCATCTGCGCAATGACCCCAAGAAGCAGGCACTCTCCACCTTCTTCGTCATCAGAGATGCATATATCGAGAGGGGAATCAAATATTGGCCCAAAGAATGGCTTAGCCAGTGTGTGGAGGTTCCTACAGAGCAGCAAGCGTCGCAGGGGGATCCGTAGGAGAGCCCTCCCCAGGACCATGCCAATACTAGCACCCAGGAGCATCAGGATGATGCCCAAGAAGAAGAAGAAGAAGAGCGAGACCCACCCAACAAGGGAAAAGAAGACACCCCTACTGATGAGGAGGTGTGCACCAAAAGAACCAGGAAGAGGAAGGGCGAAGAGCCCGTGGAGGAAGATGCAGAAACCTTGGGCATCCCACACAGGAAAAAGCAGAGGGCTAATCGACCCCAAGTCATGAACATAGTAGAAGAGGATCTGACTCTTCTTAGAGAGGAGGTCACCGAAGTAACTAAGTCTACCTTGGGTAATATCATGCACAAGAAAACTAATTGGACAGCTTTTCTCATTGCGCAAGTTAACCGGCTTGCATAGGCCATCATAGAAGTGCACGACACCGTGCAGGATGAAACCTACGGCATAGATCTAGTAGACACTTTGGCGACACCGGTGCTTCTCCCACCCTTGAGAATAGAAATTCCCACATAGGCATTTTCTATAGATGCAGTAGAAAAAGATGCAAGTGTCCATAGCTTGGACACATTAAGTTTGGATTTCTCTAAGAGGACATTGCCGCAAATCTATTCTATTCAGCATGCCACAGTTACAAAGGTAAGAATCTGAGAAAATGTGGTTGCATATGAGGAAGCTAAGGCAACTAGGAAAGCAAAGGCATGCAAACAAGTCATCAAGCACCAATAGGAAGACCTCGAAGCACAAGTGCAGAGGCAAGATTCACTAGAAGAAGCCATAAAGGAGGCAGTCGCGCAACTGTTAGAGGATGAAGAAGAAGGCGAGGAAGAACCTGTGCACCAATTGAGGTGGTTATCAAAAATGGATGTAGATCTAAAGAAACAGGTTCAGGAATCATAGAACAACCAGCAGCCAAGCACGCCCCCTGAAGTTGTGCAACAAAGGAAACTATCAGCCTATCAAGTTGTTGGTCAGCTTCGGGAATCCAAGCAGATCTGCACAGAGGCAGTAGAATTAATTGTCGTAGTATGGGAGCAACTCATGGAGGATGAGACTGCAGAGAAACTTGCCGAGCAGGTGCGGCAAGTAGACCTACAGGTAGTGGCAGTAAAGGAAAAAACTAAGAAGCTTCCAACAAATGAGAAAATTGCCAAAGGTGCTAAGCTTAAGCAGCTCCAGGATAAGGAAAGAACCCTGTGCGAGCAGGAAAACATGTGTAACAAAGAGAATCCGCAATTTCACGCAAGTAGTGGCCAATGTATCGTTGGAACAACCTAGCTTCGACAGAGTCCACGAACTGGAGCAACAAGCAGAAGAATCCTGTCGAGAGATAGAAAGGCTTACTCCCATTTTTTCCCAATTCCAATAGAAGCTTGGATGTACAGAACAATCTGTGTCGGAAGATGCACCAGAGGATCTGCAAGAGAAGGAAAAAGAAGAAGAAGAGGAAAAGGAAGAAGAAGAGGAAAATGAAGACAAAGAGGGAAAAGAAGACGAAGAGGACCAAGAACACCACCACCAAGCACACACAAGAAAAACGTATGGAAGTAGACTCTTCAAATGATGACGAAGAAGAAATTATATAACTCAAATTTTATAATCTAAAATATAAACAAGGTTTTCTAAGTATGGGATGAGCCCGCAGTGCAGGAAACACCACAAAAAAAAGGTCGCAAAATGCGCAACAGAGGAAGCAGGAGAAAGGTGTGCGAGCCAAAAAAAAAAAAATTCCAAAGAAATAGCCGTGCATGTCGCGCCACCGCTTAGGTCTGTTGCTTCGTGGCTTGGGACGAGCCACATGTGAGTGTTGGGGGCCTATTGGGCATGGGGAAAGAGCACAAGAATTAAGTGCAAACAAAGAAACGCGCAAGAATCAATCCACCATGCAAGCACAAGCAAGGAAAACGAAGCATGCGAAAGGGATAAAAGAAATCTGTGCAGGCAAGGAAATATGCACAGACAAAGAAAACTGTGCGGAACAGGAAATCTGCACAGAAGGTGTCACCTACGCAGGAAAGGGAAGCTGCACAAAAGGAATATTCCGTAGGGAAAAATAGTAGTGCAAGTACAGAATAACGACCAAAAGCGACAGGACGATCGTGGGTGCTGAAGTCGGCAGATTCCATACGAGTGAACGCATGCTATAAGTAAGGCCATTAGTGCCTCGTGTCAATTCATGATTGCCATAGCTACAGCCTGAGGGGCAGGTGATGGTGATAGTTAATGGAATGCCTGTATGTAGTCGACCCTGCGTGGTCATGTAAAATAGTATAAATAGGAGGGATTCAATAGTTAGAGGGTTGGATTTCTATGATTGTTGCTTTATGTTGGTTATTGTTAGTTGATTGTTTTTTACTTTCAGTTGCTTCTGATAGGTTAGTAGTGGGAAGATCTCCGAAGGAGCAGAGTGAAGATGTGAGATCTGAGTGGTAGAGTAGTCGGAAGTGTGCAGGATGCAGTCTGAGTTAGTACAATAGAAGAGAAGCTCTGCTAGAGAGGTCGATCTAGGCCATGTGAGGATCAGTAGATAGTAGCAGTAGTTAGGAGAAATAAAATGGAGAGCATGAGAGCAAGAGAGAGTCTGAGCAAAAAGATAGATCTAAGACAATATGTAGTCAAATTCAGGCTGAAGGCACCATATATTTCTCATGCCAGATGATGAGTGCCTTGTGGTTTTTCCTGGATGGGTTTACATGTGAACTTTCCTATGTGTTGATGATTGAATGTGTATGGTTTTTCATGTTTATGTTTATGTTTATGTTTATTATGCAAGTCCTATCATGGTTGAACGAATGCCGGACTGTCAATAGAAGTCTGAATGCATGAATATGTTATTATGCGCTGCTTCTGAGTATTAGTTTATGTTACGGCGCAATCGTTGTTGTGCGTTTGTTATATTGTGCATGCGTGCTAGCTTGCTTTTATATTCCATTATGTTTAAAGTGTTAAGGCCGAATCTGTGTCACGACGTTAGTAGTTAATAAAATATATGCACGGTGTGTGCTACAGTTCGACATAGATGACTCCATCCTCGTGACTTGGTTGAGCCCCTTGGCCTCGCTCCAAGGGACTATAATCCCTTGATGAATTGCAGAAACATGGTTCCAGGGGTTACCCATCAAAGAGATATCTCGGGTGAGACTGCACCTGCTTTGCGGGCGTTGCTAACAGAGCTTTCTTTGTCAGGCTGGTATCTCGGATGTTTGTTGGGTTGACGGGCTGCACAGAACCTGGGTTGCGCGATTAAGGAAAAGTGGCCAACATGTACCTATGATATATTGTGTATACCTGTAATTAATTCTTTCAAATCCAGTCCCTAAGTATTTATGAACTTGAGAAGAACCTAACACTGTTTGAACAAATCTAGTCAATCCTAGTCCATTTCTAGCATGTAGTCTTTAGTTTTTCTAATAGGTTCCTTATGTTAGAGTTGATATCTCTTGAATTCTGATTTAGGGATATTACAGTGGTATAAGTGCATGGTTGTCTAAAAATTCTTGAGTGTTCATTAAAGAGTTCCAAAATAATCTTAGATTTGATGGATAAAGGTCCAGAAGAAGAAGAGGTCAATTCGATGGAAGGAAAGATCCAAGGAGAAAGAGACATGTTAAACATGGATGAGAAAGACGAGTCCATAGTCTTTGTCCAAATTATGTTGAAAGGAATACAAGATATATCTCATAATATCATTCAACATGGAAAAGATACTAGATATTTCTTGGCTAAGCATCTAGGAAACATGGATGGAGAAGGGAGTAACATTGGCTCTCAACATGGTGAAAACCTAGATCCCTAGTGGGTCTATTTTTTCAAATATAGGGACTCAAAATCACCCCGATGAATTCAATATGGAAATATAGAATAATCAAAGGCCTACTATGCCCAATTTCACTGAAGAACATAGAGAGGATCCCGAAGTGTAGAATGAATCTATTGCTTCGTGGGAATACCATTATGTTGAGTACCAAACATTGAGTGAAGAATGGAGAAGGGCACTACCATTCAAAAATTTCTATTAATATCAATACAAGACACATCCAAGAGGGAAATTTCAAATTCCTACTCAAAATTTTGAGTTAAAAAATGCAACTGGTAAGATCTCCTTGCCATACTTTGATGGTTCATCAAAGTGCAATGCTAGTTCTTGGAATTAGAAATTAGATACCTATTTCCACTTGAATCCCATCGCTAAGAGAGATGCTATCAAGATGGATACTCTACACTTGGATGGCGAAGGAAATGATTAGTGGTTTCATGGCATGAAGAATCTTCATGGACATGATCATGTAACAACCTATGAAGAGTTTACTCAAAGATTGGTTTAAATATTTGAGAGGAAATACCTTGAGATCAATTTTAGAGAGATAGCGTATGTGAAGCAGACTGGAACCCATGAAGCCTACATCTCCGAGTTCCAAAAGTTGGTTGTAATGGTCACTGATATATCTGAAGCTAACTTGATCCTTTTTTTCATCGAAGGATTGGAAGAACCCTTGAAAGGATTGGTGAAGGACTTGTTGCAGCGGCAACCTTTTTTCCCAAATTTTTAAAATTTTGGACCCTCCTTTTGATTTTATTTTTCCTGGGATTGTTTGGATTCCTGAACTCTGTTTTTCCTCTACTACAAATTTGGATTTTTGAGGTTGAATTGAGGTTAACTGTTTTCCTTCATTTCGGAAGTTGAATGATCTAAAACTGCCTTTTTGTCTAGCCATTGCTTTTGACTATGGAGTGTTATCCACTAATTTTGCACTTAGTTGGATTACCTGAGGAGACGCCAGTTGACAGACTTGTTCAAAGTCTGATTCCAGTGTATCAGTTGATCCGTGTGCATGTCTAGCCAATATTGGCTAGTAACTTTTTTATTTGAATAGTTTTGACCATGGCCTTGCGGGGTTTGTAATAAAATATGCTAGTAGGATATTTTTGAGTGGTCTGGTCTCCTGGGACGTAGAATCTCAAATACGGTATTCTAGGGATTTTTTTGCCCCTGACAATTATGCTTTTCCTTTAGCTGAGTATAATTGATGAGGTTTTCTCCCGCTTCCTCCAAAGCTGGAATGCCCGATGTTGAATTCTGGGCCTTGTGGGGTTATTAGAGCCCAACTGAGTGTTATAAGACTACTAGACATTATTTAGGTAGATCATGGTCATGTCCTAAGTCATCTGGACACAGAAAATTTTTGAAATTTTTTTTTTCGAACAGTGAAAAATTATTTTTTAATTTTCTAATTTTTAATTACTTTTCCTAAGTTTTTTGGGTTAATTTTTCCATAAATTAAATGGAAAAAACCCGTTCATGATCCGAACTCAGAATTCAGTGATTGAAGGCTCTAACCTTAAGCCAAAAATCATTCTTGATCAGCCATCCAGTCAGAACCAACTTTCAGATCAGCAATCGGACACATAATGCCTTTTTACTCAAAAAAGTCAGTTTTGAGTAAAAAATGATTTTTATTAAAAAATGATTTTTATTAAAAAATGATTTTTATTAAAAAAATGATTATTTTGGAGAAAACTAAAAGTCTCCAAATTAATCCAAATTCAGTAAAATAAAAGGCTAAATGACATCTCATGGAACGCTTATGATGATTGGAGTTATCATAACTCAGCTTCAGTCATCATTAAGAGAGCAATTAATTTATTAGCAGTTATCAGACATGTCATCTCCAGCTAAAGATGAGATGGAGAGATCTCATTGGTCTAGTGATTTGATCGAGGTGAAGACTGAAGCTTGCACCATCAGTGGGCTTCCCAAACCTAGCTCAGGCTCCTGCCAGACCTAAAGGATGAGCTTACCTACATCCAGATTCACATGTGTGGCCTCATCCTTGGCTTGTTTTCAGTGCACAGGTTTGGAGTGGGGGCGCCTTGCCTGGCTGAAGGCCTCACCTCACTCCTGGTTCTTCGGTTTAGGTCTGGGCTCTTTGTTAGGTGGCTAAGTTGGTTAGGGTTGTTTTTTTAGTTTTAGGGTTTTAGTACTCTCTCATTTGTTAAATAGAGGCTCTTTCAGCTCTATTAGGATGGACTTTTGGGCATAGGAACTCTACAAAAAATTGTAATCATTATATTATTGAATAAATCTTTTTGACTTTGGAGGTCTACAGGATTGTCTCTTCATTGGTGGATGTGTTGTATGACGTGATCTCTTTCCATGCTTTCAATTTGTTATTTATGTGTTGAATCAAACAACTAGATTTAGAAGTCTATTATTAGAACATAAGATTTACCATTTTCTATTGTCAATTTGGTTTATTATGCAAAGTTTATCATAATCTAGATGGGTACAAATATTCAGTTATATGAAGTATTGATCTTGAATTGCATATTCCTAGCATACTAGTTTTTATTGTAGGATCTCACTGGGTATCAAGTTGGATTGTCTTTACAGATCTCACCATTTGGAGAAGGGTGCGAGCTCAGCTGCATCAAACTCATCTCCATCATCATAAGAACCTTCTAACATTGTTGAGTTTCAGGACCTACAGAGAGTTTGGATTTTTCCAAGAGGGAAAAACAAGGAGATCTTCCTCCAAAGTTCCATCTCACATTCTTTCATAAATTTAAACACTTTCTTGGTTACTGAACTTTCTTCCTCTAGTTCTCCCTTTGCTCTTTGACGTCTTTTGTTTCCTTGCTTGCTAGCCCCTTTCCTCCTTGACTTGTTTTCCTTTTCTCACTTTTTCTTCATCAGTGCCCCATTCTCACCCTCTTTTACCATCCCTTTTCTTCCGGTTGCTTTGTTTTGCTTCTTTTACCTCTTCTTCATTGCTTCCCTATTAGTACCTTTTTATCAGCCCTCTTTCTCTTTTTTGGACAGCCCTAGTGTTCCCTAGCTTTCTTCCCTTGTTTGCCTCTTTTTGCCCTAGGTTTTGGGCTTCCTTTAACCTTGTTTTTGGCCATTTCTTTTACTTTTTGTTCGCTGTCCCATTTTGCACTTTTTATGACAGCCACTTATTTCATGGTTCGCTGTCCCGTTTTGCACTTTTTATGACAGCCACTTATTTCATGGTTCGCTGTCCCGTTTTGTACTTTTTATGACAGACGCTTATTTCATTGTTCGCTGTCCCATTTTCTTCAATTTTGTTCATCCCTTAGCTTCTTAGTTGGCTGCCCTATTCTCCGCTTTCTTTCGTTTTGATCCTTGCTTAGTTTGTTTGCCTTCCTTCTCTCATCTTCTATTGTTTCAGCCCCCTTTCCTTTTGTTCTTTTTACTCTCTTCAAACTTCTTCCCTTAACCCTTTTCAAAGTTTAATAAAATATCTCAAAAGTAAAAATACAAGGCACTCCTTTTTACAGGTTATAATTTTTGTAGAGTTACTTTGCCTTTATCTAAAAAGTCCTTTCAAGGATCAGGTTCCTTAAGGCACATTGTAAAGTTTAATAAAAGATCTCTGTTTGAGTGGGGTTTTTAAGTCCCCACTCTCTTCCTCCCCCATTTGGGGAGGCTTTTGTTGTGTGTATGCTTTGAGTAGTGCTAGTTTTCATCATTCATTACATCTCATGCTTAGATCACTAATTGTTAATTCATCACTTTTAAGTTGATTATTCAGTTTAAATTGTTTATCTTTCTAAGATTAATCAACTACTTAAATCTCACCATAAGGTGGATCAAGAGTGCTCTCTATCGGAGAGTTTAAGAAACTAATATCATCTTGTGCTTGTTTAATCAATTAATCGATAAGTAAGACTCTTGAACTTGCAAGAACACAAGTCAAGAGCATTCTCTATCGGAGAGTTTTAATTAATTAACTTAAATAAATTCGCAACTCACACCCCTTTAATTAATTAACCCCCTTTCCTCCTTGCCGGAGTATGCTTTGACCGATCCTAGATCGGAATACCCAGAAATGACATTGGATCTCTAAACCCCACAAGAGGAACTTAACTAAAATTTTTCCCCATAACCAACGCACCGGCGTTGTTCGATAAATACCGAGGCATGTGGGAAAATTCCAAGTGTGGGCACCGGGCTACCTAATCTGGGCACTGGTAGTTAAGTTATTGAACACTTACCTTTGACCCCAGATAGGTCCGTCATGTCTTTGAACGGAGCCACTGAAGGTATTACCGGTTAGGACATCCAGCTACCATAAGCGAAGATCACAAGTAAAAACTCTTAAAACTTACCAAGATCACTTGCAAAACCTCACATTCACTGGCATCTTTTGGGATTCACATCATATTTACATTCGAAGCATCTCTGATAAGTTGACTCCATAGGCACTGGTCCTATCTTTTACACATTGTTGATAATCTGGGCCTTTTGTCCATCGAATGTTTGATTATATATCATATCTGTGAATGCTTTATCTATTTCGTGAAGTTCTCAAATATTTGTATATCTTTCAATTCCAGTGATAGCAACGTGGATTGCTTTGTCTTGTGCTCAATTCATCACATTAATCATTTTAAATCACAATAACTCCTAAACAACACCCATCCGCATCCGAAACATCTAAAAATTAACTTAAAACACTGAGCCATAGAAAAATCTTTGTTAGGGACTACCCCCCTTGGCTTCATTAGGAGTTAGCCTAAACGGAGGAGATAGGAGTAGGTGACAGTACCTAACTCTGTGCTTTCCCCCAAGGTTACACCTCTCCCACTTTCTCAAGTGAGGAGACAGCTTTTAGAATATTTCTGCTGCTAGTGTGCAATCGGCGGACAACATCTTCTGGCGCCATTGCCGGGGACAAATATTTTTGTTCTTGGACTACCTTTGTTTCTTTTAGTTTTTTACCTTTTTATCTTTTTTGGTATATTTTTAGTCCAATCACCCTCTTAAATTAGACTTAAGTCCACCTGGCGACTCCACTATCAGTTAACACCTCAAGGTATTCTACTAGAAGAAACTCTATAGGTTTGGTCGATTTCATCCCTGACCCCGAAAAGGTCTTAAGGAGGAGATTAAACAAACTAGCTTCTCGCAGGATCCTTGTAGAACTTGGATCTGATTCTGTTTCAGACATCCACATTTTATTTCCTGAAAACACTAATACCACTATTTCTGACATAATAGGTGAGTATTTTACTCAGCTTGACTTTTCTTAGATAGTAGGTCAACCCCACCGTCTTCCAGACAAAGCCATCTAGAAGCTCCTGATGTATACAAGCACTGATGCCATTACCTCCGCCATGAACCTCAGGAACTTTTCTAGGTGTATCAATGCTTATATAAATGATTCGGTCAGCCAACATGATGACGTGTATATGAAGTTATTTGCTCTATCTCTGGATGGAAAGGCGGGCGACTGGTATAGCAATTTACCAGACAATTCCTTTAATAGTCTAGCAGCTTTCAAAACTTCTTTCACCAACAAGTTCGATGAAAAGAAATAACCTCGGAATCAACTTGCATCCTTGACCAACATAAAGAAGAAAGACACAGAAACAATGGACGAGTTCAATACTAGGTTCACGGAATTATCAAATGCCATCCCTACTGAGTATGCCCCAACTAAACCAACCATCCTGGTCTATTACATTGAGGCACTTACTGGTAAAATGCAGTACTACATCAAAGACAAGGAGCCTGCTAACTTGCTCCAAGCTCAGGAGATGGCAATCAAGATTGATCTGAACATGCAGTCATCTGGTGAATCTAACCTCCACGGTTATTCAAGGTCTTCAACTCCATTGAAAATCAGTGAACCAAAAGACAAGGATTCTTTATCAGCTATGAAGGATTCCTATGAAAAACAAATGATGGAGATGAAGAAAAATATGGAGGATGCAGTGCAGAAACACTTAGCACAGTTAAAAGAAATTCAAAATAGGGTGATCACAATGGAAAGAACTCAAACTCACTCCACTCCTAGAACCTTTCCTGCCAAGCCAACTTGGCAAAGAAAGCCTCCCAACCATGAGCAGAGGCCTCCCCATCAGCTAGATGCCACTAACATGGTTGAGCAGTATAATCCATTTTGTAGGGCATGTAAAGACCTTCATGAACAATCTTCTTGTTATTATGCATGCTATGTTCAAGAGCATGGTTTTCTGGAGGGTTGTGGTCCTAAAGCATCATCAAGCGAGCCTGAGTACATAAACTGTGTAGATGACATGCATGATATTTCTAAAGAAAGTTGGAGAGAGACAAAACAATATTCAAGAGAGCCTGAATACATTAACACAGTTGGAAAACTCCATCCTATCACCACAGAAACCCGGGGTCAAGTCGAACATTATAGTCAGCAATTGGATGATCTCACTAAAAATTTTAGCACTAGTCCTACTAATGAGCATAATGATGATAGTTTGGAAGTCATTATTAGTGGGATATCTCGTGTCTATTAAAAGTATACATCAATGACCAGTACTCAGATGATGGTC
This sequence comes from Pseudotsuga menziesii, assembly GCA_001517045.1. Classification (NCBI taxonomy): domain Eukaryota; kingdom Viridiplantae; phylum Streptophyta; class Pinopsida; order Pinales; family Pinaceae; genus Pseudotsuga; species Pseudotsuga menziesii. The sequence goes on from LPNX010577830.1 coordinate 117,742, forward strand.
CATCATGTTTGAGTGTGAAACCTTTATTCGTGTGATGGGACATGTACTAGCAGCAATTTGTGTCAAAGACCTACAAGCTTGGTGGCATTCCATATATGCTACCTCCTTGATCGTTCCAGTATCTATGATATTTCACCTCTCATGACCAGATTCTAGTGTATCAGTTGATGTCTTTATTCAGTATGGAGACCTTACATCACTGTATATTGTACGTGGTGATGACCACTCATGGCATATGTCTATTGTGCATATTCATGTCCATTGTACTTTTATGTATCTAGGAATTCTATGTCTTTGTAGTCATATATAGAGATCTATCATTGTATTGAACATATGAGTTGTTGTTTTTTCCACCTGGGTATCCAATACGCCACTTATTCAGATATCATAATTTATTTTGTCCATCATGTACCCCTATGACCTCACACATTAGGGGGCATATTTTATAGCATGATTTTCCACACCTGATATATCATGATTGGATGGCCTATACTTGTCCCTATGTAGACTCCTTTATCCTTTTGCTCATTATGACCCTCATGCTCCAGTAGAATCCTTTAAAATACACTTTTACATATATACACGGGTCACAAGTTTACAACCTGCGTATATGCATCTTGCACCATGGTCACCCGTGTACATCGAGAAATGTGCTAAAACAATATTTGGAGTTTCCCCCCACTAAGTAACGAAGGAATTGTCTATTGTCCTTCCATATGCTGGGAAATGGTCCACTTCAACCCTTCACCTCCTATTGAAGGGATATATATTGACCTACTATGAAGAATTAGAAGAGGATAACTTTGAGAGAAAATACATTATAGTGGAAATGTGCCCCATTCTTATGTACATGAGTCTGCATCCCTTTGTCCTTGAAGTAGACATTAGTGCTAGTTCCCAAGATTGCCTTGATATTTGTGAGCTTTCCTTTGAATGGGGGATTGAAGTGGTGGAGGCCTAGGTGGAGAGACTCAGTTTCTCGATTTCGACAAGGTGTTGACAGAGTTTGTCATCTTTATCTATGTTCATATTAAGAGAAATATCCATTTATCATCCATTACATGTGTAATTAAGAATATTTTTGTATCCATGGATGTGATTACTTTGATTATCTATTGGGATATATCATGCTAAATAAGGTACTAATGCTTTACATATACCATGTTTTTATATCTTATTGTTCTTGAGGGCAATGTGTAGGTACAAAATTAATTGAAATCGCAACGGGAATCTACTTCAAACATCCGGAATAAGGTACGCCATGTTGGTCCCTTAGTGTTAGTTTTACTTATATGTTTAGCATGATTGGAATTGGGTTTATTTATGGTGTCATCTTGTTTGTTCTAGTCCACCCCAAGCCATAGGATATCTTCCCTATAACACAAAGTCTGGTGAAGAGTTATGAGTACACTAAAATTTTTCATGTTCTAATATCGCTTAATGCATCTATTGATAAGAAAGAAAATTAAGTTGTTCTAATAGTAGTTAGAAAGGTAAGGATAATTGGGGAGGATCCATACCCATCCTACTATTTCAATACACTTCATCACTAGTGCATACAAAGACAAATATCTCTCGTCCAGATGGTTTGGATCTAGAACAAAACTGGACAAAATGAAAACTATTTCCTAGATCAATCAAATTACTTGATAATACATAGAATCTATACCTCTTTTCATAAGAATGTCCTTGTCATATACAATATTTTGTTGTCTTTCTTGTTGAGAAGGAAACAACCTACTAAATATTGAAGGAGGAAAGAAAACAAATAGAAACTACAAGAGAATTTGTTAGACCTAAGCAAATAACTAAGGAGGAATGCTATAAATGATATTAAACATCATTTATGGAAAACGAAAGTCATTACTATATTAACAACAAAGAGTTAGAAATTACAACCATGGTGCCTTGGTGTTGTACTTATTCCAACTAGCCTTTTTCCTCCAGACTCCAACCTTGCCTCTAATCAAATCTCAGTTCTAGGAATATTTCAACAACATATGAATGCTTTTTTGTTCCTCTCCTAAACAATAGGATGAGCTTGTATTTATAAGAAAAATGGTATAAAGGGAGTTTGAGTATTCCTTGGATAATTTTCAAGGATCATCCCAAGAGGTTAGGGTTTCGAATGCCACCTATCCCGAACTATTTGGATAAGCCTCCATGAGATATTTCTTCTAGAAGGATCTCAAACTTTCTCTTTTTACCTTTTAAGGAGAGACAACACATTTTGTAAAAGAGAAACTAGCATCAGGTAGGGACGATGCATGTTGAATACAGGAAATAAGTGTCACTAACGCATATTGTCAATGTGCAATGCGCATCTTCCAAGAATGACGCCATATGTAAAGAGCATAGTGCGTAGGGGCTGCTAAAATTGGAAAACTAATATAAAAACCTCTTTCCAAGCCATTTGACACAAATAATCCAAGAACTTATGCAAGTTCAAGGGTACACATCTCATTATTAAGGAGACGACAAGATTTTGGTGTAACATATTGCCCTTTGAATTATGAACCTAGAGGGATATGATAGGTGAAATACTTTGATAGATGCAGGTTGAAAGTTGAGGAAAATTACCATCGATTGAAGTGTTGAACAAGGAATTTGCAGTACCATTTGTGTATCTCGATTGAATCATAACATGGTTACAAAAAAACACATTGCATATCCATGCATAGATATCCAAGTCATGGCTATCGACATATAATGTATATGCATGACGAATGAGACTCAAATTTGGAGATAGCTACCAGAAAGACATTGTATTAGATCTATGTCATCATAAGTCAAACTTTATCAAAGCCACTGGACATACATTGTGGATCTATGTAATGATTCAAACATTTCATCTCATCCTAGGGAAACGAATAATAAAAAAAATTGACCCCAAGTTCTTTATTGTGAACCCAAAACATGTACGATTCTATCCCTATGAATAGATTTTTTGATGTTGAACATGGTAGAAACCTTTTGATTATTGGTCATTGTGGTATACCGTTAACAAGTGTGAGGGAAATCACCATTAATGTCAATGATTTTGAAGGTACCCTAGTACATTCCTTGAATGTAAACTAATGATATGAAGTCGAACATTCAAAGGAGTATTTCAAACAAATACCAATAATGTAATCCTATTGTTCAAAGCGAGGTAACCTTCCATTGATGCATGTAGGTCAAAAGTACTTATTTAATTTCTAGTTCTAATCCTCAAATAATGTGTTGAGGTAAACGAGGATAGACCCATCGAAGGAGGTCCATGATGTTTCCCCCATAATCGACACAAAATACGATCAATTTTTTTCTAGAGGAGATTGGACGATGGAGTGACTTTGGGAATAACTCAGAGATGACCGACACAAAGGAAGGTGAGATAAATGTAAAGAATGACTAGGATGGTAGACCTTTATTGAACATATATAGAAAAAAAGATGACTTGGAAGCATAGGATTAAAGAGACTGAAATCAGGACAAAATGCAATAGGAAACTAGTGCATTCTTTGAAAAACTCAAACTTAGTGACATGACTCATGAAAGTGGGTCACCTTTAATACAAGCTAAAGTAATGCAGGTGAGTGTTATATTCATGTTCAAGGAAAATTACTTGTTGTCATACATACTTAGACACATTCTTTTTCCAAATTCTCCATCATGATTTATGAGTTCCCCTTTACTTTTTAACAAGCTGTAATAGGCTAACAAATGATCGATATAGCTCATGTTTTTTAGATGAGTCCAATCCCACAAGTTTTACGAACCTGAGAAAGGAGGGCTTCGATACCAGAAAGGGCCCTTCATTGTTTAATTTTAATGAGTCCAAAGAAGGTAAAATTGGTGTCGTTTCATTTTTAGAGAGTTTGAAAGGACTAAAGAAGACTCCAAGATAGAATTTTTCATAAATTTAGTCCCCAAGGTTTGAAAAAGTATAAAATGATACCTAGGATAACTCTTCTAGTCAAATGTTGAATAGAGTATGCCTTTTTTTGTAAATAGTCTAACCGGTCCAATAAAGGGATAAACTACCGTTGGAAAGATGATATTTCTAACCATTTTACAAGTATGAAAGAATCAATTTTGCTTGGCTATCTTTTCCTATTTTGGGAGTATGAAAAGAGCTTAAAGACAACTCTAGGGGGGTTCCTTTTTTGTAAAAGTTTTATGAGCCTAGAAAAGTGATAAAAGTAAGCTTGACACCTTTTTGCTTGATTTTTAATAAGCACGACTATGGTATCAAAAGGACTCATAATATTTTTCATATTTAAAGAGGAGAATGAAAAATAAAAAAATGAACTCATCCCTAACCAATTATAGTTTAGTTTGCCCCGGAATCTCCAAAATAAATGTTAGATCCTTTTAAACTCAAAATATTAATAAAACAATAGTTAATGGTAAATATAATTTTAAAATAATAAAACAAAACATAAAATTATTTCACCCCAAAAACCATAAAAGGGGCAAAAGGTAGAAAGTTTTTACTATTGAGTATGAGTGGGAGAAGCCCTTTCTTGGTGCCAATTTCTTGTGGAGATTACAGGAGCATCAGTCAACCATTTTGAATTTCATCGGATCTATGTGAATGTTTTGCCCTATTATTTCTTTTCATATCATTTTTTCAAGTTTTTGATTATTTTAAACCATTTTGGGGGTTTCTTTTTAGGCGTTAATAGCACTCCCTAGGAGACGCTCTTTTCCTTTTTGGGAAGGGCATCAATGAAAAGCAACTCACATATTTAAAGTGTAATGAGCATTTCCAACTCTCTATATATACTAACTAGGTGTGTCGATGCTCTGTCAATATTAATGGGGTGCATCGACAGCTGGAAAAATCCAAAAAAGAAGATATAAGAAAAACCTTTGAAATTTTTTATGTGAATCCTATCTAATGGTTATATACAATCATTTTCTTATAGGTTTCCTTAATCAAAATGGTGATATGGAAATAAAGAGAGCATGAATTAGATTATGACTAAGAAGTCAATGACCCTAACACTGTAATGGTTCTAAGGGAGTGTTAGATCTTTAAATTATTCCAAATTCCAGGAATGAGAGATCAAGTTCGTCTGTTAGACCATTTGATCAGGATGTGGGATCCTGAAAAAAAAACATTTCCAAGTTGGGATTCACATCCTTACTTTGTATGTGGAAGCTATTTTCTTCCTTATGGGGATTTCAAGGAAAGGATCTCCCATCTCACTTTCGGGACCGAGACATGGTGAAATGACCATAGATAATCTGATTGATCAATATTACACTCCTGGTACTTAGTCAAAAGGTGGAAAAATAGCCATTAAACATGTGATGGATCACCCTCTATGGATTGTTTTGATTACTATCGAGAGGGTAGAAAGTAGTAGAGCCTCTCATCAAACCACTAGAGAACATATGCTTTATGCTCTAGAGTGTGTGACACCTATTATATAGTGAAATGGCACTTCTCCATCTGAGTATTAACATCCATGAATATGTTGTTGCATGAAAGGACACTATGGAACTTGTGACTTTTTGTGACTTTCCTTTGAGTAATTCACATGCTATTCGTTGGTCTAACTTGAACAACCTGGGTATTATCATTATTCATAAGTTTCCTTAGGGAAACCCACGAGTCATTCATGAGATTCTCCATATCAACCCACAAATTCCATTAAGAATAGTTAAAAAATAAAAATATGATTAACTAGGGGAAGTTGGGCTATGTTTGGAAACACCCCCAACTTCATCAACCATCCTAAGCCTTGAATTCCTTCCTCACAGACAACTATAAAAAGATGGGAAGGGTATGAGGAAAAAGTACAAACTTTGAAGGAAAAGTTATGTTGGAGGATTCCATTGAGAGGAGGAGAAAGAGGACTTAGGTCTTGGTTTGAAGAGGAGCTTGGTCAAACAGGAGGCTATGTATTGTTTCCATATCTATGATAATAAATCTTTTTTTTCCTTCCATTAATGTCTAGATATATGCTTCTGATGTTTTGAGTAATGATATAGGTTGTAATTTGTCTTGAATATAATCATTATATGTTCATATGGGATCATATATAATAGAAGAAGATACTTTGAGGAGAAGGATGCATTTGTTACACGTATTCAATATTGGAAGCAAAGGAGCACTTTTGAAGAAGAAGAAATCTAGGATCAACCGTCATTAACAAGGTACACATTATCTTTCTAGTATTCTCTAATATATGATTGTAAAACCCTAGTGAGTCTGCAAGTGAACATAGTAAGTTGGTGGCCTATAAACCCCCATCCATAAGGTAGATTCTCCCTAACAACAGAATTGGTGACTCCATTGGGGATCGAACATATCTTGCTTAGGATATCATAGTTGTACAAATGATTCCAACAAGCGAACTTGAGCATGCATGTGTGTGGTGTGAAAGAACTTCAATGAACCACATATTCTAAGGGAATTTAGGGTCAATGGATCTCCTAATGTTGCTTTATCCATGTACTCATACTCTCTCTCCCTCCATTTTGACACCATGATGCCTTCAAAAATTCATCTTTTGGCCATTAGAAAAGGAAAACACACTATCCACAGAAAACATGATTGTCCAGTTATGACAGTGTGTACCATTCATTGGTTACCTATTGCATACCTGTGTATACTTCTCGAATTCGTGAGTTTTCAATGGGATGCCCACGATTCCTACGTGGTGCCCTTGAAACCTTGAAAAATGGACCAAATTTGCATTAAAAAATGAAATAAAAGTCATAAAATGAAAGTTAAGGAAGAGATGGTCTGCCTGCAACTCACGGTTCGTGAATCCATCCATCGATCAGTTCATACAAGCCGTTTGAAGTTAAGGGGGATTTTGCACTATATAAGGTAAAAAAACCAAATGAATTGTTTTTTAACAAGCCAAATGAACTATTTATAGTAAAAATTTAAATTTTTTACCCATTTTGATATAGTTTGGTCGATGTTTTACTATTTTGACTAATATTGGTTGTTTTCTTACCTAGTTTTGTAGTCGATGAGTAAAATTGGAGTATATTATCCCAACAGATAGCATAGGATTTGGTTCCAGTTGCATTCTGCATCGACACCTTATCCCTATGAAAGCCCTAGGATGTCCTTTGTTATCCACGGACTGCCATCCACAACCTTCTTTTTCTTCAAACATCATTGTTCTTCCGTAGATTAGAGCCTTCCGAACATGGACAACCCTAGATAGAACACTTTTTGTCAATAATGGTTCCCATACTGCGTGTTTCTAGGTGGCGGGAGCCTTCATAGATTGTTTTACGCAAAGACGGTCCTCATACTCTCTCTATTGCTTACTACTCTTTGTCATAAGACTCCCATCATATGGATTTATCTTCAAGCCCTGGTATGACTCCTTAAAATTGACTAGATATCCAAGTTACTTGTTCTTTCATACTCATTAAACGAAATGAAGGATCATCCATATCGGTATAAGTTTAACCCTTTTCTGGACCATATGGATTGCTTAAGAAAAAGGAATACTCTAGTTCATTGTGACTAGAAGAGTATCCTCAGGTATATGTTTATCTCTTTTTCAGGCCTAGAGGACTAAATTTATGAAAAAGGAAAATGTTTGAACTCACTTTTTCTTTTTTGTGCTCTGTAATAAACTATGAAAAAGGTTCTGAGCATTCTTTATGTCATTGTCATGCTCGTTAAACTTCAACACAAAGCATCAAGTTTACTGTTGTTTGTCCCATTCTTGTAAAAAAATGGAGCCTTCTGAGTGATTTTGCCTTCATTCACATTCGTTAAACTAAGTCTATATGATTGCTTTTGAAGGAGCATCAGTTTGGTAATAGTTTACCCCTTTTTTGGACCTTGTCATCTAAGTACAAAAAAGGTATATCTTAGTTCTTCGGAAGCTAAGAGAGTTCTCCTTTGGATTGTTTTATAACTTTTCGGGCTCAGGAGACTAAATTTGTGAAAAAGAACCCCCCTAGAGTCTTCTTTGGAGTTTCCAAACTCACAAAACCATTAAAAGACCAGAAAACATCCACTAATTTAGAATTGTAAAATCCACGAATCAGTGTTATATCAAGCAATATTCTCTCCTTTCTTCAAGCTTTCTCAAAACTGAATAAATACTCGATTTTACTTTCTTGGACTCGTTAAAACTTAAAAATAAATAAGGAAGGAAGCACGCTCTTTTGTATGTGGTTTGGCATCAAGTCCTTTGAACAAAGCACTAGTTTGAGTCTCCCGTCACTCATCTTTCAATTTTTCACTTCCCAATTCAACTCAGTCTCTTGATTCATTACTCCACCAATTTTTACTTCTCCTAAGTACATGGGGAATCTGTTAATGTCTCCTACATTGCAGATTGGGATGGTTGTTTCCTTGAAGTTTCAAGATTCCTTGGGTTATCTCTTTGTTGTGCTTATTGTTCAAGGATGCCTATCCTCTGTCTGTTCAACTTGATCCCTATTAGTTTCATCTCTGAGATTATTCTATGTACATATTACCTTATCTAGTCTACCAGTTAATCTAATGATTTGTTGAAGGATTCATTTCCTTCCTCTTCACATATGGCTTCTGATTTACACCTGCTACAAGAAGAATACCTTGAGTTTCAAGTTAGTACCTCAGGATCCACTTCACATATTGGTGGACTTATTTGCATTGGTTTTATGTTTAACTTCTTAACTGATATCCCGATAGCATCCTTTAATTTTCGACTTCATTCAACCTATTCACATGGTAGGATTCATACTAGTTACTATGGATTTGGATGAAGACCTTGGGTTTACGGCCTCTATAACCTAATTTGCGCAAGATTATGCCATGACCTGGTGACTCATGTTTTCTAGCAATTGAAGATCTATCATTGTACTCATGTGGCTAAGATCCACCTTTGTAAATCATGTGTGTCCCTTTAGCTCGTATCATATGATGTATCTTGTAAAGGAGCTAGTGTTCCTCATTATCGAATATGGCATCCTCAGTGATGATTTTGTTTAAATGACCTCATTTTGTCTATTTCAGGTACTTCTTTCTAGCCTTGATTCTGATTCCTCTTAACAAATAATTGTAATGCATTCTATCCATCCTTACCCTCTGAACTCATACATTAGGGGGAATCTATTATACAGTGAAATGGTAATTCATTTTCCAAGTAATGGCATCCAATATGTCATTGCACAAAATGACACTATGGATTGAAGTAGTCATAACATTATAGATGACTTGGATCCTTAATACACCTTGTTCACTCCATCAAAAACCATTTTTTATCTTGAACTTGTCGTGTATTTGTGACTTTCCTTTGAGAAACTTGCATGTTATTCATGGGTCTTCCTTGAAAAATCAGTGTATTATCAATATTCGTGCGTTTCCTTAGGGAACCCCACGAGTCATTCGTGAGATGCCCCATATGAACCCATGAGTTCCATTAAGAATGGTTAAAAAATAAAAAGATGATTAACTAGGGGCAGTTGGACTCAGTTTGATAACTTCCCCAACCATCCTAAGCCTCCAATTCCTTCCTCACAAGAAACTACAAAAACAAGGGAAGGGTATGAGGAAAAGGGACTAACTTTGAAGGAAAAATTATGCTAGAGGATTTCATTGAGAGGAGGAGCAAGAGGACTCAAGTCTTGCTTTACAGAGGAGATTCGTTAGACAGGAGGCTATGTAATGTTTCCAGATCTCTGATAATAATAATTGTTTTTCCTTCCATCATTGTCTATATATATATATATATGCTTCTAATGTTTTGAGTAATGATCTAGGTTGTAATTTTTCTTGAATAGAATCATTATATGTTCATATCTCATGTTATATAAAAGTTGAAGATAATTTCAGGAAAAGGATATATTTTTTACAGGTACTAAAGATTAGAAGCAAAGGAGCACTGGAGAAGAAGAAGAAAGCTAGGATCAACCATCATAAACAATGTACACATTCTCTTTCTATCATTCTCTAATATATGCTTGTAAAACCCTAGTTGTCTGCAAGTAGAACATAGTAAGTTTGGTGGCCTCTAAACCCCCATCCATAAGGTATATTATCCTTAACAACAACACCCACAGTATTTAACTAGTGTGAGGGTCTTTTGGTAAGTTTGAAAGAACAACTGACAAAATTTCGGAGGGGAGAGTTGAAACAATTCGGTTATGGATCTATTATAGTATCCTTCTTTCTAGAGCACATCCCTTTACTCTATCCATGGGTAAATATTACTGATATTGAGCCACAGGATCCACGCATGCTAATATGGGGCAAAGTGATGGATTGGCATGGTGTAGGTGGACCAATGATCACTTATGGGTCATATTTTTTTATATGGCTATGTGGAAAGCTACTCATTATTGAGGATTATTCCTACCTAGGTACTGACTTCAGAGGTGATCCATATATATATCACTTCCTGAGGGATATCAGTGGGGTGAACTAGGTAAGAGGAAATTTTTTTATATGTTTTTGCAATATGTCATTTTTTTTGTACTAAGACTCTATATTTTACTATGCATACATTGGACCTTTGAAACCAGTTGGGTATTCTTCTATCGAGAAGTTGGGAGAAATTAGAGAGGTAGTGATATGAAACCTAGAAGCAGAGGAAGAGCTCCAAGAAATCAAGGAGAACCTCCAACAATTTATTGTGGACATTCTAGACATATCCATAGATGAGTTTCCTCGATGTTACCAATGCCATACAGCTAGAGGCTCTAGTAGTTTTGGTCGAATGCTTCGTCGAGTGTCCTAAGAAATTATGTGTTATCACAAGAACTAGTAGTAGTAGCAGTTTTTGCATATATTATTGTACTAAAAGCCACGAGATTCATAGTTTTTTCAGCTTAGTTTACTAAAATCTATGAGCTTCATATTTTTTCCTTAGCACTCTTTTTGTAAAACATTTTCTATGCTTAATATAAACGCAACTCTGTACAAATTTATCATTTGTTTATGATGGGATGTTTGTATATGGATTCTTTTTAAATATTGCTTATTTGTATGTATTATTTACACATGTCATTCATTTTAAATAAACATCTAAGAATGAGCTACATACCAATTTAAAATTTAATTGTCTAACGAATAAACAAATGTATTCATTTTCCTTGGTATATGTTGGTATCGAATAAATTTGAATGACCTTTCAAGAAAGTGAACCCTTTGGAGAATACAAAGGTGTAAGGGATTCTGAATATGTAGATGCAATTCAACTAGGAAACAACTATTTTTGAGTCTAAATAAACCACATCCTAACTCACATCATTAGATAAATTATCAACCACTATTCCAATCATCGCATGATATTCAACGAGATTGTTAGTCATGGGACCTAGAAATCTTCTGCCTGATCTTACTAAATCACAATAAGGGAAATAAAGTACCCATATCATTGATGCCAGATTCAAGGTATGTCGACTTGCACCATATGCAAATCCTAAATAGAAGGCCATTTTTTAATTCAAGTATGACATTATATAAGAATTCATGACTAGGATGAGATCCTAAACACAAAAGAACAAAAATTTCAAACCAAACCAAGACACACTCTATGAATAAAATGTACAAGATACACATCCATAATGTCTTAAGCATGGTACCTTTTAAGATAGAGCCCATTTCTAGGCTCATCCAAAGGTATCCCATCGTAATCAATCAATTCATAGTCTCCTTTTTCCAAAACTTGACTAACAATGTAAGGCCCGTGCCATATAGACTTGAGCTTTCCACCTCCTAACGTATCATGTTTTTGGTTGTAAGTTAAAACCAAATCACCTTCATTAAAGGAATGAGGTTGAATGGATCTATCGCATTGATCCATCATTTTTTTATGTGCCTCATTAGCGAGAGGCGTTTCACCTCGATGAGTTTCATCAAGCTTGGTCAAATATAATAAGCATTCTTCCAATGTGGTGGTGTTGGGTATAATTTCAACGATAATTTTTTGTTGGCGCAAACCCAGCCAACAAAACCCAGTCGACAGGGGTTCCCATTATGTCTATTCTCAGCTCACCACAATCTCCCTGAGCACCGACCTAGACATTTTTTACCATGTCCAACAACACCCACAAAGTGGATGAAGTCTCACTCGAGATGTTCGAGGGAGAGCTGTCGGAACCAAGTTTCCGCAGAATAGAAGAGGACTATGTGCATTGACACAGCTTATCAATTCTATTCGACATATCTGACCGATCACTTAATCATTAACATAACCATTCATCATCACTCTTAGTAGATTGCATTATTCATTTATAACTAACATAAACATACTACGTCGCAAATAAATATACAAAGATAACACCATTTCGAAGCAAGAAACATCGTATCATAGATCCATGTCGCAAAAATTCATCGTTGGATTGTAGAAACAGTAAGACAGAAAAAGATAAAAGGAAACATTAATTCAGATCAACTTATGCCTTGTCATATTACTTCTGCGTAACGATTCATAGATACAAAACAGTTCGCAATTCAATTTCCAATATTGATCCATCCAAATCTCTCCAAAAACCTCTCTAACATTTGCAATTCTACTTCTATTTATAGGCTTGCTCCTTTACATTCAAGGTCCACTTCTAACTAAATCTTAACCAATTCTTAAGTGAATCTACAAAATCATGACCAATATCCACAAAATATGGTCCAAAGTACAAAAAGGTGACACAAAATACATTAAATAGTCTATTTTCCTCCTTGCGCAGTGTCTTCTGAGCTTGCACGACACCCGTGATGTCATGCAACCAATGTTTCCAAAACCCCTACCAAAAGGCCCCCAACACAATATTGTGGTTTGTCCTCAAGCCACATCAGGTGGACATGGTGTGTTCATTGATCTTCAGTCTGAAGTATGTATACTGTTGAGTGATCTCCTTCACTTGCACTCAAATTCTCTCATCAATGTCCTGACTCCCCAGCAAATCCTACTTCAATGGGTGCTCCACCATATTTTCAGCGACTTATTTCCTTCCTTCCTGTACAACCTGTAGTGCGGGGTCTCATCGCGCTTGAACATGAATAGCATGGGGTCCAATCGCAAAATGTGCAATCCTCTGATATTTTGTTGTGGCTTCCTCCGACAATCTTGGAACTTTTACCGCTGCCGCGTGTAGCACTTCCCAGTAGATCCAAAATTAGATCGAGCAGTCTATCATTCTCTCTGCTTCTTTGACCCACCATAAATCCTGATATGTCACACCCTTGCATACTGTTAGATTTTATCAATTAGACAGTATTATCTTAGGATATTATCTGAGAGAATAACATGCACATAAATAATCACAAGAGACAAGAGACACAAATATTTTCCTCAGGGAAACCATAAAGGAGAAAACCCCGCGACTTCCTCATAGATAGAATAAGCACCAATGGCAGCAGTAAAACCCAAAGACAATAAGATGATCTCCAACAGTTGTTCTCTCTCTCACTTGTGTGAGAACTACCTTTCTCACTCATGTGCCCCAGTTGAGTGAGTGTGTGTGACAAATAGAAAGTATCACTCTCTATTTATACTAGTTTCTGACTTGACAATTACTTACCAGGGACGACATCTCTAGAAGAGTCTAATAACCCTAGTGCCCCACAACTGTGGTGACTTTTCCCCTCTCATCAATAAGGAGGGTTAACCTCAACTCAATTGTGGGGATTATTGCCCCGAACTTACAATGGAGGTTTAACCTCATTGACTTTACATGACTTTATTGTATTAATGACTCTCCTGATAGGAACATCGGGGTACAATATGATATATAGAAGTGAATACATTCTGAAGTTACAAATACATCAACACTCCCTCTTAACTAGGAAGGTATTCTCTTGACACAATACATCAGCACAAATCTTCTTCGCTGGATCGTCATCAAAACTGGATCATCACTGGATCATTATCAAATATGGATCATCATCAAATTTGGACCATCACTAGATCATCATCAAATCTGGATCATCACTAGATCATCATCAAACCTGGATCATCACTGGATCATCATCATCATCACTTCTTTCGTTATCTTGATCAAATGGTGTTATTTCTCAATTCTACTCATCATAGGAAGTTCTACAGAGCCAACCCTTTTTCATGTTGGTTGTAGACCTAGCCTCCATGTAGGTCTTCATCTTCTTCAGCACTTATATCTAACCATGGGAGGAACACATCCAACATCCATGTTATAAAGGCCCACCCAGAACTTACATCTGACCATGTGAGGTACATATCCAACATACATGTCAGAAAGGCTCTGCACTTATATCTGACCATGCGATGAACACGTCCAGCATTCATGTCAGAAAGGATATGCACTTACATATGAACATGCGAGGAACACATCGAGCATACATGTTAGAAAGGCTCTGTACTTACATCTGACCATGTGAGGAACACATCTAGCATACATGTCAGAAAGGATCTGCACTTACATCTGACCATGCGAGGAACACATTCAGCATACATGTCAGAAAGGCTTTGCACTTACATATGACCATGCGAGGAACACATCCAACATACATTTCAGAAAGGCTATACACTTACATCTGACCATGCGAGGAACACATCCAACATACATGTCAGAAAGGATTTGCACTTACATCTAACCATGCGAGGAACACATCTAGCATACATGTTAGAAAGGATCTGCACTTACATCTTACCATGCGAGGAACACATCCAGCATACATGTCAGAAAGGATCTGCACTTACATCTAACCATGCGAGGAACACATCCAACATACATGTCAGAAAGGCTCTCGGACTCATCACTTCCCTTTGGAGGGAACCTCGATATGGAGAACACCAAGCTTCTCCCTGAAGTACTCAAACTTCTCTCTGGCTAATGGCTTGGTCAACACATTAGCTATTTGTTCATCTATCACAACATACTGGAGCTTCACTACTCTTCTCTGCACCATATCCTTGATATAGTGATATTTGATCTCGGTATGCTTCGACTTGTCATGGAACACCGGGTTCTCCAGTTTAATCTTCTGATTCACCTCATACTTGAGCCCATAATCAACTGTACCCTTCAGGTACCTCAGAATATGATTTGTAGCAATCAAGTGAACATGTCTAGGATCTATCATGAACTGGATCAATGTGTTCATAGAAAAGAAAATATATGGTCTTATATTCGTTAGGTACATCAAGGACCCAATCATTTGATGATACATCATAGCATCAACTGACTCTAATGAAGCATCACTCAATAGATTCAAGTTCGATGCCATAGGTGTGGTCATGGTCTTGCAATCCATCATCTCAAACCTCTTCAGGATCTCTATTGCATACTTCCCTTGTCCCAGGGATATTTCATCTGCATTCTGCCACACCTCCATGCCTAGAAAGTGATGCATCATACCCAAGTCCTTCATCTCAAACTCGGCAACAAGCTTCCTCTTTGTATCAGCAATCAACCCATCTACACCTGTTACAAATAGGTCATCTACATACAGTAGGAGTATTACTGGGTTCCCTTATTCAACATTGTATTAAAGGTTGGAATCTACTTTACTCTTGGTAAATCCCAAACTAGATAGGAAGCCATCAATTATGTCATACCATGTCCTGGGTGCATGTTTCAAACCGTACAGTGCTTTCTTTAATTTACACACATGAGTCTCCCTGTCACGTGTCTCAAAACCGAGTGGTTGCTCTACATACACTTCCTCTTCCACTACACCATTCAAGAAAGCAGTCTTGACATCCATCTATTGTATCTTCCATTTCATTACTGCAGCCATAGCAAGTACCGATTTGATGGAAGTGTATCTGGCCACATGTGAAAAAGTCTCTTCATAATCTATCCCTTCTTTCTGGGAGAAGCCACGAGCCACAAATATTGATTTATATTTCTCTATGTTACCATATGCAGCATGCTTGATCTTGTAGATCCACTTGGAAGTCACGATATACTTCCCCTCTGGTCTTGGGACAACATCCCTAACATCATTCTTTATGATCGACTGGTACTCCTCGATCATAGCATCCTTCCATTCTTTCTTCTCTTTTGCTTCTTCATAGTTGGAAGGTTCTGCATCAATGATGTTGCTCAATAGTGTCACATAACTAGAGTGTCTCTGAGGCCTCTTTCTTTCTTTGAAAGTATCGTCATATTATTCTTCATCTTGTATTAGTTCTTGAACTGTCATCACTTGTTCCTTGGAACAAGTCTCATCCTTCTTTTCTTGGAGGTGATTGTACGCGATCTTTCCTACAAGTCAAATGCATTAGTTGTATGGCTAGAAACATTTCATAATGCATATTCATAATGGTAAATTCTTATGCATAAAGATATAATCATGCAACTATTTTATCCAATACAACATTCATCCATATCTCTTCGAAACTTTCTAGATACCTTCCATCTCTACCAAGACATCATTGAGATTGTGCACTAATCCAATATGTCAGCAAAGAGTTTTCATTCTAGATAAGTAGAAATGGAGAGTTTTATGGCACCATGAGATACTTACCCATCACATGCATATTAGTAGTATAATGTCATTAATGCAAACATTCTATCATGTATAACACATCAACTGAACATAAACAAGTGCATAACAAAACAATATCATGAAATGACAATTGAATACTTATCTTTATTTGTTTTGTGGGTAGACTCCTTCTTTCAGCTTCACCATATTCTTCATTCATAACAACATCATTTCTTATCCAAATGCTAAGATGGATAAGAGATTCTTCAAGAATTGAGTTCTTCATATTCCTCATTGCTTGAGGGATCTTCTTTGAATCGTGAGCGCTTGATCTTCGATTGCTCCCATCTTATTTGTTGTTATGATGGGTCGAGCTTGATCTTGTGTTTGCTCTTCCTAGAGTTTGCTGAAAGTAATCACTTCCTTCTGGCACACATTCCTCGAATGAATGAATCCCCTGATCCTGGGAGGCCATTCAAGGTGGTTATCACAACTTCTGCATTCTCTACTTCTTCTTCTACTACTTCAAGTTGTTCTTTGATTTGAAAGACCCTTGTAAAGTTTGACTGTATGATCTCTGCATTCTGTATCTTTACATTCTTCAACTAGTTTCTCAATGTCATCTTCTAATTTATGTTCTTCCCTTCAAATAGCTTGGTCAAGGAATCAAACATATTTTTAGGGAAGACACTTGTGGTATAAGGTGATCCTTGATTGAACTAGCAATGATCTTCTTGGCTTGACCAAGTTCTTCTTGTGTAAGGCTTTAGCCTCATCTCCCTCTGGAACTGGAACCTCTCCACTTATGTAGGTGTCCAATTCAGTTTCTTCAAGAACCAGTGAAAAATTATACTTCCATGCTCGGACATGTTCAGCTTCACCAAGCTTGTCATCAAGCTGGTGTGATAGGTCATTTTGAAATGAGAAACTCAAATGTAAATAACAAAAGATTAGATCTTACCGATTTGAGGTGTCCATCCTGGTTCTCGATCTGACTAATCTAGGTTTGTCAAAGAAGCCCTTTTTCAAAACTTGCAATTTCAAGCTTCTGATTGGATAGAAATATGGGCCTCTTCAAGGAGAGCTTTCCAATGTACTCCTTTTCTAAAAATAGTGGAGTGAATCTCCCGTAATAGGAATCCCTAGTTTTCCAAATTCCTTAGATTGTTTCTGAGGTATCTCTGAAAGTACTGCTCCTCTGTGTTTGAAATTTCATACTATGGTATCCTCCTCTTTCTTATTTCCAACACCATAGTTTTCAGAAAAATTGGGTTCACCAATTGGGACTTCTAAAAATTTTCCCAAGGTGACTTCTTTAAGGACTGTTCAGAATAACAAACTTGTACGAACTTCCACATGTCACGGTTGCACCTTCGAGGTCTAAAACTTTTACCACTGAAAGTACAATTCGTGCCTTATTTGGAACATCTTGAAAACTTTCATTTATACCTTCGTAGCCCGAGATATAGCAATTCTCCCTAGGTGTCCTTTTTAGGGATGAATCCTGGAAGAGGATGGAACCCTGATTTGGAGGAACCATACCTCCTAGAATATAGCGAATATGAGGCTAAAAGTATTACACAGGGTACATCAGGATTTTATCTTCGGCATGTGAAATTTTTGGCCCCTGAGACTTCTCCAATCCCGAGATATAGCGAATGTACCAAAACTACCAGTTTTAGTATTTTACGGTTTTTAACGCCTGGGGTAAAATTATGGTTTGACTTTCCCGAATTTTTACCCAACCAAAAATATCAGCCTTGGTCTCTAAATTTTTATTTTTATGAGGAGAGAAATCCTATGTTAGGCTCACTCAAAAATTCCTCTTCTGTGAAAATCACCCTTCAATGGAGAGTTAGCCTAGCCTCCTTTTGTTGATGGATTGTGGAGAGAGACCCAAAAAGTAAGAAGCCCTAGATTCTGTAGCTGCACAATGTCTTCTTCTCAGTTTAGCTCTGATACCGTGTTATATTTTTATCAATTAGACAGTATTATCTTCGGATCTTATCTCAGATAATAACATGCACAGCAATAATCACAAGAGACAAGAGACACAAATATTTTCCTCGGGGAAACCATAAAGGAGAAAAACCCGCAACTTCAATAAGCACCAATGGTAGTAGTAAAATCCAAAGACAATAATATGATCTCCAATAGTTGTTCTCTCTCACACTTGTGTGAGCATTACCTCTCTCACTCATGCACCCCAGTTGAGTGAGTGTGTGTGACAAATAGAGAGTCTCACTCTCTATTTATACTAGTTTCTGACTTGAAAATTACTTATGAGGGCCGACATCTCTAGAAGAGTCTAATAACCCTAGTGCCCCACAAATGTGGGGACTTTTCCCCTTCGATCAACAAGGAGGGTTAACCTCAACTCAATTGTGGAGACTATTGCCCCGAATTACAATGAAGGTTTAACCTTGTTGACTTTACATGACTTTGATATATTAATGACTCTCCCGATAGGAACATCGGGGTGCAATGAAATACAAATGATTCTCCCGATAGAAACATCGAGGTACAATATAATATATACAAGTGAACAGTCCAAACTTATGAATACATCAACACATACCTCTATTTATTTGACATCCATCCCCTATTAATCATCTGGCTCCATCCAAGCCACTAACGCAATCTAAATGAGGAGCCAACTGTATGTGAATGGTATTTCACCCACATGTGTGGCCACTGCGTCCTCTGATAACTAGTTCATATGAAAAAGGGACCAATTCATTGGCACACGTTGTGCAAACAACTCAGCACATGCAACCACCCCAGAATTGCATTGAACCGGGTGGTTCTTCCATACGATTTTACTGGCCAAAATCCTGGAGCCAATATGTACAGCGCGATCATTGATACTATTAATGCAGTATTCCCTCCCATCGTGCTCTAGAGCATAGACCTTCTTCAGATTCATTTCCAACTTTCAGTCATTATATTTTCTGTGGATATATTGTGAGGGGTCTGGCCCATCCTTGGGTAGTCCCATTATCTCTAAAATCAACTCCACTATGACTTCAATTAGCTCATCTAAGCACGCCAAAAGCTGCTTCACACATGCATTCACTTCAGTCGGCTACCCAAAGTGTGGCATGTTGATCAATCCCAGTAATTTGGATCTAGCCAGCCCGTTCACCCAGTTCTTTAGGATGCGCTCTATCGGCCCACCTCCTACTGCTACCATTGATACATATGGGTCCTTTGAAACATCCGCAAGGGAAAGAAGTTGATGTTATTCATATTTCAAATGCATCAGTACAGGGACGATGTCAACAGTGCATACCATTGCTTATGGGATTGACGACATGCTTATCTAATACTTCTGATTCTTCATGGGTTTCTGGGCCTTCGCACCGGGCCTAATAGGAGAGATATTGAGGGATTTCCTTGACATACACTCCTACTCTAGCTGCAGACTCCACCACTCCTAAGCTTGATGGCCCCGTCTGTTCAGTGTCTTCTCCTTGTGTCCTTATGGATGTTCTAGTTCGTCTCTTATGTGGTACCGAAGAGCTAGGATTATGCGCCTTCCTCTTCGATGATCCAACGTGCATAATGGCTACTTCTTCCATAATTACGACTGGTCTATTTGGTGAATCTCTCACACTAGAAATCTCTACCGTATCTGGGTTATTCTACATGCCCCACCACTTCCTCTCAATACTTAGTAATTAGGAACCCTTTCTAGTCTCAACAACTCGCTCTACCACTCAGTAGCTCTGCAACTCAACTCAATTTTGCACAATGGTGTCTTATGACCATGCTGGAATCATTCTTATAGTGCCAAATCAACTCATACCCATCATTTCCACATCAACAGGATCATCATGACCAAATCATGCATTAACTACCCAAATATGTCATCGATTCTGCCAACCCAACGGTCAAATTTGCCATTATTACACACCACTTCTACAAGCACCACCGATTAACTACTTTTTAATTGTCTTCATTGATTACTAATTTGACATATGCTCATAGCCCTGCTGTTGTCACAACATGACCTCCTAACTCCTACTCTTTCACATCCACTTCCTCTTAGTGCACCTTGCATTTATGGATGATCCTGTCCATTTTTTTTTCATTGCGCAGTCCCTTAAGCATTGTGCGGTTATGTCCCTGTCCTATACGAATTCAGTCGGCTACCATTCACAATATTTTGTAGCATTGCTACATCTAACTGCTATAGTTGAACTGCACCTCCAAAAGTAATAGAATTAATAAGGTATGGACCTAACCAATGCATCTGTAACTTACCAGGATGCTTCATGAACTTGTTGTCGTACAATGGCACCAAATCTCCTTGCTGGAATTATTTGTTCTTTATGTGGTAATCATACCAAGCCTTCTGTCGATCCTTCTTGACACACTAGTGGAATCCTCCAATAAACCGGTCCTCCTCAAGTTGTATCAACTGCTCCATGCACTCTTCTACTGCTACTTCATCATCCATGCTCGTCGTTGCAGAAATGCACAGACTGGGAATGATGTACTACATAGGCATGAGTGCCTCTTTCCTGTATACCAATTTGAATGGTGTATGCCCCGTCAATATATTGCAAGTGGTGCGATATGACCATAACATTGCTGGAATCTTTAAGTCCCAGTCATCCTAGTTATCATTACATACCTTTGTAAGCTCATGCTCCAATATCTTATTGAAAGCTTCTACTGGTCCATTCACCTGTGGATGATATGGGGTACTTTTCTTGTGTTGTATTTTCAATTCCTGCTTCAGCGCACTTAGTGTGCGATTGATGAAGTGACTTCCTTGGTCACTTAGCAATATACTTGGACATCCAAACTGTATCACAATATTGTTAAACAGGAATCTTGCTGCTATCGTAGCGGTGCAATCCATGACTGGTGCGGCCTCCTTCCACCATGTCAAATACTCCATCGTTGTAATTATGTACCGTGCACAAGTTCTCTTCCCAGGTGGGTTGATTGGACCCACAAAATCCATGGCCCATTTATCAAATGGCTACAACGTTACTTGTGGTACCAGTGTCATCTCATCCCTCCCTAATAGTTTTCTAGTACGTTGATAGATATCTCAACTCTGCACATAATCTATCGCATCATTATGTAAAGTGGGATACTAGAGCTCTGCACAAAGCACTTTTCTCATAGTAGCTCGTCCTCCATAGTGTCCACTAGAAAATCCTACATGGGCCTCTTCTAAAATCTCTCCTTGTTCATGCAGTAGGACACATCGCCGCAAAATATCGTCTGGTCCTAGTTTATAGAGCTGGCCAGCAATCAACCAAAATTATTAAGCCTTAACCACCAACTACTTCTTTTGACTTGTTGAAAATTCCTCTGGTGCGACTCCCGTCATCAAGAACTAAATTATTTGGTCATAATAATCATCTACTATGTTGACTCTGAACAGCTCAGCATCCGGCAGTCCATATTCGATAGTTGTTGTCTCTTCACATGTCTTGATCCAGGATAAATGATCGGTGCTAGCATTCAATCGACCTAGATTCACAATTATCTCAAAATAAAACTCCAGAAAGAGAAGTAGCCAGTGACATATCTTCCCCCGCAACACAGGATTATTGACTAGGTACTTCAAAGCAGAATGGTCTATAAACATCTTGAAGTGACCGCCTAAAAGGTAATGCCTAAACTTTTGTAGCACATATACCATTGCCAGACCTTCTCTCTCTATGGTTGTCTAATTTTTCTCAGCAAATGACAAGTTTCGTCTAGCAAAAGTGATCGGATGAGCTAGATCCCCCTCTCCGAGTTGTGCAAGCACCACTCCTAGTGCAACAGACGAGGCATCGACATGGACATGGAACTCCTTGTTCTAGTATGGGAAAACTAGTATTGGCACATAATCCATATTGGCCTTCAGTGTGTCAATGCTTCCTTGAAATTCTTGGCTCCATACGAATGTTGCTTCTTTCTTCAATAGCTTCTCCATAAGGGGCAGTAATCACAACATAACCTATGATGAATTTGTGATAATATTTGGTGTGCCCTAGCATCGCCCTAATCGTATTCAAGTTACTCAGTGATGGAAATCTTAAAATGAGTGCTATCTTCGCAGGGTCAACCAACAATCCTTGCTTGAAAACAATTTGATCGAGTAGCATTCCAAAAGGTGCGCAGAAAATACACTTCTTTGAGTTCAGTGCAATCTGATGCTATCGACATCTTTCCAGCATCAGTCGCAAGTTTTCCAGGTTATCCTTAATTAGCCCATCCACTATCCAATCATACATATAAACTTGCAAGAAATTCTGAATAAAATATTTGAATCCGGCAACAACAACCTAGGAAAATATCACAAGGGAATTCTTCAATCCGAAAGGAATTACTGTGTACTGGAAACAACCCCATTCGGTAACAAATGTTATTTTATACCGATCCTCCTTTGCGATCCTAATATGGTGATAACTAGAGAATCCATCTATGAAATAATACATATCTTGACTGCCTACTCCTTCTAGAACTTCATCTGTGAATGGTATTGGAAATGGATCATGCATACAGGAATCATTCAATTTTCTCAGATCGAGAGGGATCCAAACTTCACATGTGTTCTTGTCTTGGACCACCATAGGACTGATCCATTATGATTCTTTGACTGGCTCAATTATTCCAGCATCCAACATCCTATCCAGCTCAGCTTTAACCCTCTCCTTCTATCACGGATTCAAGCGATACAGGTTCTTCCTTACCGGTTTCACATCTGGTTTTAATGGAATCCTCATCTCTCCCAAATCACCAAGGATCCCTTTCATTTTAGAGAATTTGGTTGGAAACAGATATTGAAATTCATGCATCAGATCCGTGATCTTTTCCATAGTATCTTTGTCCCAATATTCCCCAATACTTGCAAATTTTTGGTTCTCCTATGTCCCAATGTTGACTTTTCTAATATTTAGCGGCTAGTTCATGGGATCAGTCGATATATATGGTGCTACAACATCCCTACTCCCTTCTATTTATGGAATGTTGATATTTCGTAACTCATCATCGTCCTCAGGTCCACCAGACACATTACAACATTCCATCATCGACTGCATGTGGTAATGTGCATGTGGATCCACTGTTTATGCAACTAGCACTACCTTCAACACCACATCACGAATGATCTGAAGCCCATTATGGACATCCCGATTTCTATCCATGAAACGGAAATTATGAGCGAAGAAAACTGTCAGCTCTTCCCAAGTGGTTATTTCTCTGCGCAAATTTGCTGATACATACCATGATATTGGCATTTCATCCAAAGTGTGTACAATGGCATGGATCCATTCATATTTCAGTCATGATTCTCACAGAGTTTGACATTCCATTACATGACGGCTGGGGTCATTCACTACAACAAAACCCTGTGATTAGCGTCTCTTTTAGCTTCCTTTTTAGAGTCCACTATCACTTTTAGTGTATTTTTCATCATTTTTTGGACAAAGTGGGCGCTTTTCCATGGGATGGCGCTTTTAATGGCATTATTTGTGTCTCTTTTTAAAAGTTGGTGCTATTTTGGACGCTAATTAGCATCCCACATAGTGTCCCAATTATTGTCCTTATTAGCATCTCAAGTAGCATCCCAATTAGTGTCCCAATCAACATCCCATTTAGCATCTCCATTAGCGTCCCTTTTTAAAATTTGGCGTTATTTTGGACGCTAATTAGCATCCCAATTAATGTCCCAATTAGCGTCCCAACTAGCATCCCCATTATAATCCCAATTAGCGTTCCAATTAGCATCTCAATTAGCATCCCAATTAGCGTCCCTTTTTAAAATTTGGTGCTATTTTGGATCCTAATTAGCATCCTAATTAATCTCCCAATTAGCATCCCAAATAGAATCTCAATTAGCATCCCAATTAGCATCCCAATTATCGTCCCTTTTTAAAAGTTGGCGCTATTTTGGACAATAATTAGCATCCGAATTAACTTTCCAATTAGCGTCCCAATTAGCATCACAATTAGCATCCCAAATAGCATCCCAAATAGCGTCCCAATTAGAGTCCACAAAAGCATCCCATATAACGCCAAGAATAGCCTAAAAAATAGCGTCCTGAATAGCATAGCACCATATATTAATCCAGGGTTAGCGACAGGAATTGCACCATGAATTTCGACAGAAAAAACATTCAACATGGCGCCAAGTATAAATCCATGAATTGCAACTAGAAAACATCCAACATAGTCCCAGGTATAGATTTAGGTATAGCGCCTGGAATACTGCCATAAATTTTGAAAGGAACCATGCTAGGAATTGCACTAGGTTTAAAGCTAGGAATTGTGTTTGAAAAACGTCTGACATAACGTTAGATATATCAATGTCAATGTCAATGATCATGATTCATGTGATAGTACTTTTGGATATTGATTTATCATAGTGGCACCTAAATGATCGTAATCATGGGACTTTTGGATCTTGATTAATCCTAGTGAGGGTTAAATTACCTTAATGTCACCTAAATTGATCTAATGGCATTTGTGTGTCCCCAACAATATTTGATATACCCTAATGGCATATGATTGGCCCTAACAACATGACAATTATGCATTATGATAATTATGATGGAGCATATGGATATGTTTTGATAAGTATAATACTATATCATCCATTCTTCTGAGGTAGTATGGCTCCTTGCTTGTTATTATCACAATTATATTGATGATGACGTTGATGATGACTATGACAATGACAATGATGTTGATTTATTGTATGATGTTGATGACGATGTGGGTGTGGATTTCAACGATGATTATGCATCTGGTATCACTTTTGGATCCTAATTTATTCTAATGGCACCTAAATGTGTGTAACAACATCTAATCAACCGTAATATCATCGAAATGATTGTAACAACATATAAATGACCTTAACAATTACATGACATGAATCCTAATTTCGATGAGTGATTAAGAACACTAATGACATATGCGTGACCATAATGAAAATGATGACGATAATTTTGTTGATGATGTACTTAATGCTGACGATGATGATGATAACGAGGATGATGATCAAGATGGTGTTTATGTACCATATGGAATTGATCATGATGATGATGACAATGATGATGTCCACGATGATGATACATGTCATAATACTTCTGGATACTGCAAAACTGGAGATATTGGAGTTAATAACAAGTAATAGTGGTTGTGAGGTGTTGACCATAAAATTGTTGTTAGCCATTGGGTTTTACATTGACTAATGTGGCCATTGGGTTTAGTAGTTCCCCCACCCCCCCTACACCCCCCTTGCAGAAAGTTAGTACAATACCTCCTGTGATGGTGCTACCAAAATGTCACCCTACAAGGTTGTTTTGGAAAACCCCCGATCCATACACTCTTTTTAACCAATAACATCCAAGGCACAAGAAGTGGATATCAATCTTAACACAAAATCTAACTTTATTTTTACTCTTAAGGACATTTTGGTCTTGTTTTAAAATGGAATGAAGCAACAAGCATTTCAATAATGCCCATTGTGTTACTAAGAAGAAGTGGATCAAATGTTTTTACATCTTTGTCCTTATAAGCAGACATGTCTCAAGGAAAAAAGCAGTTAGTTGCTCAAGTTTTATGGAATTGGTGGATTTTTCATTAAATATTCATAACAATTGGTTCAATTTTCAACGATTCTTTTGAGGTTTCTCAAATTTCTATCAAATTTTAAAGTTGTTTCGTTTGTTATGGGAAATTCCCTTGAACTGACATATTTGGGTATTATTTTGCATTTTACCTACTGAGAAGCCAGGCAACGGAATTTGATATACTTTATCGGATATATTTGTTGTGCGCTATGGAAAATATCAGGTCACGGGATGTAGGAGTGTCTTTAGCTGTAGAGGATACCCCAACATCTCCACATTTTGATGATAAAAATTGTCGACAAATTGTAAAACATTTCCATGCAGATAAGGTGGGGTGGGAGTGGGGCCACATACTCTTTGATAGGTTTGCATGGTGGTTAAATATCCCATGCATTATCCATGAGTAGTAGTGGTAAATTTTATGGATCAATACCTTCAATTTCAACCTCTACTTATGGAATGATCCCCAAGGATCATGCTTAGTTTTATCAACCTTGACATTTACACCAAATCACACTTGTAGGAAACAATCTCTTATCAAGTACATGCATGATGATTTGTAGCCTCACACATTTCCTAAAATCCCCAATGATAAATTTTATGGCCTAACAGGTACCCTATATTTCATCCTTAAACCATGGTCTAAGAGGGGACACAAAATATGAGATATAATGGACAAACCAAAACCTAAGAAAACCACACAAATATTTTCATATATATATATAATAAAAAAGAACTAAAAAATGGAAACATAAAACAAAAATTCAAAACATTCAAAACACTTGCCTCACTTACCTATTGTGCACTTCCAATCAGGCACACTGCCTTCCATCGAGGACATGCATATACCCATTTCATAGGCACATGCGTTCAAAAACATGTTCGAAGACAGGGGATATGAAATCCCAATGGAGATTCGAAGATGGAATTCCTCATGTATGTTGTTGTTGCTCTTAGTTTAGTAGGATTTTGAACTCATGGAATCAACCTAGCCGAGAACCACTTTCCACATGTCATTATTAATTGTAGTTCATAACATATTTCCAAACTTGTTGTTTGAATGCCTCCTCATAAGTAGAGGATTATGAGTCAATGGCATGACTTATTTGAGATATCAAGCCAGAACAACCTTGAAGCCTAACAATAGGTTTCTTAAAGAGATCAACTGAATAATCCTTGTCCTCCTCCCTTTTCTCATCTTAAAGGGACGACTCATAGACTTGGCTCACTTATATATCACTGGAGGCTCTCCGAATAACTTTCTCGAGGGAGATCAAATATTTACTTTGTAATCCCATTCTCTTGGGTTTCGAGGAGAACAGTTGGCTCCCTCTTTATCTCTAAACTTACCATTTGTTCCAATCTAGTAAGGAACAATCCATCAATAACAAATGTCTGGAAGATTCTCTTTTGTTGACTCTGTGCTGACACCTAGGAGGATGAATATATAGGATAACCGATCCTACATTCCATGGATCCTCTTAATCCCTATATACCTCAACACTCATCTCCCTCTAAGCATAAACAAGATATGCATACTTCATTACTTGTCATCAGAGCAAGTCACATCAACCTCCTCCTTTGGATCTTTCCTACAAGTTAAATTTAGTTCGATAGTCAATAATAACCAACATCAATTTTATATAATGACATAGTCTTAGCATCCATCCATATATTATGTATATTCCATCAAGAGCATATAAAACACATATATTCAACATGTCATGACAATACTATATGAAATATGGACCTATTGTTCAAACATCTATGTGTTGAAAACTAATTTTATTGGGTACCCTACTCAAATGTGTGTCCATTTTTACACTTAAAACTTGTGTGTGCATGTTTTAACTTTAAAATGAAATAAGTTTTTTTAAACAAATTATGAATGAAACTCACTAAATCAGTTAGAAATGAATTTGATATTTATTAAAATTAACGTTGAATAAACAGGAGAGAAGTATCAAAACATAAATACATGGAGTTTGGTGTCAACCCAAAACAGATGAAGTTATAAACTCTTTGGAAATTCAAGGGGTGTTGTGACGAAGGTACTGACTAGGGAAACATTTCTTGTAGTCTACAGGTAATTACAACATTTAAAACTCTCAATCATGCTAACAAAACCCCAATTTGTCTAAATTTTTATATGTCACTTGAAAAAGATAAGCATGAGAAGTTCATGGATTTATGTGCAATAAGTTTGTCATTATTGCGTTTTTAAATAATCAAACTTAAGTCTGAATATGAAATATATCTTTCTTTAATCATAAATGTACATTGTTTCTCCCAACAATTTTTTGGCTGGAACTTTCCAAAACTTTTCCCGGAGGGAATGTGTCATGTTCCTACCATAGCAACTTGTTTTTCTATAGCATCTGCAGTGTATCAAAGAATCAAATTTGGGACGTGCATGCATAATAATCCTTAGTTATGACTATGAGGTGAGGATTTAAAGAGAAGATGATGTGAAGTCATGTAATTTTTATACGTATTTTGGTGGCGAGTGCCAAGGACAAATGTTGTGAGAAACCACAAATATCTGGAAGGACAAGAGGAGATTACATCATGATCATGCCACGCATCAAATTGAAGACTATTATTGAGAAAAAAGTTTTTTTTGAAATTTAATTTTATTAGTAATCATTGTGCTTCTTTTGTCCAAATGTTTTTTCTAACTCATTGTTTCTCCATATCGTGTGCCCAATGACCCCTCTCTATATCAATGCATAAATAAACCTTTGCATAGTTTGTCATCCTAGTTGCATGCCATTATTTATAGTTGCATGACATTGAGTGTTGTTTATATAGTTGTCGTGAGTCCATGATATCCATGCAAGAAATGAAGTTTTGTAGAGGACTCATCAAACCGACCATTTGAATTTCATTTTGACGAAAAATGAGTGGACATTAGTAGCTAGGTTCACATAGGTAGTAGGCACAAAGTTTTGGGCTTGTTTCAGGCCTAGTAGTAGACTAATAGGTGTTCTCTGTTGTTACAACCGTAGTTGCTGATACATTGTCACATTTTAGATTGTAGCCCTAAGTGAATTCAGAGTTAGAGTCACATCTCGATGGCTAGTGCCTCATAGCGGTCAGTCATCACTTGTCATCTTACATAGATAAGAACAGAGTGTGTGATGTGAGTGAGTGAGTGATTATAATTTATGATATTTCTAATATTTTGAATTACTAGTCAAACTTTATAGCATAGGAATTTCAAATTCTTGATAAATTTACATGGATAGGTATTTCCAATGTTACTCTTCTTTTGAAATGTTGATATAAATTATGTCCTTAAGTAAAAGGATAAATTCAAATTTTTTAAGACAGTTTTAACTTTACACTTCTATGCAATACTAAAACCCTTTGGAAGGGTTCAAACACTTAAACTTTACACTTCTAAGCAAGAATAAAACCCTTTGGAAGGGTTCAAATTTAAACACTTAAACAAACCATAGGCTGAGTGATCCAAAGGATACTTGTTTTCATTTCAAATATTCCAAAACGAGGGAAAATACTTCCAAATCTAGCACCGTATTCACATTTTTTGAGACTACGGAAATGGCGAAGAAACTCATTCTCCAAACTGGGGTAGAAGTCTGAAGTGTGATGGGACTGAGGAATACATCCTACTAGATATGCAACCTGCAAAAGTATATGAAATGTTGAGATTTATGCTCAAATATGCTACGGTCTGAGATAAGAAGGAAAGGTGTGTCCACTCAAAAACTGGTCTCCATATTTTCTCAATCACAAGCAATGGGGTTATTTCTAGTCATTTTGAGACAAACAAAATTTCTGTAAATTATTAGTTTGTCTAATCATTTTATTCCAAGCATCATTACATACTTCTAGGCATTTTTTACCTTCAAACAATAACCTCTAGTAGTGAGAGGTTTCACTTTTTAAATATGGGCAGAGTTTAGGGCATCCAAGAAAGGCCAATCCACTAGTAGTCCTTTCAAGTTCCAGATCTTGGAGATGCCTTCTCTTCAATCTCATCTAGCAATGACATGACCATCATCCATATCTCTGATTATCTCTTGGACAATTGTATGACCATCGTCCATATCTATTGGACAGCTATATGATTATCTAGATCTCAGATCTGACGAGTTGCTTCTACCAGAATGGTGAGTTCATCCAATGCTTGAGACCTTTTAAGAAGTTGAACTTTCCCTGTTTCCAGCACTTGAACTTTATTTGATAATTATGTATTTTGTTTTGTTAATTCTTCAATTTGACTTTGTGCATTCTTTTTCCTTTTTAAAACTTCCTTTGCAACTACAATTAGCTTCTGCTAGTGGTCATTTACCTTTGATATTCCAATGTAAATGATTCATATATAACCACTTCAGCAAAGTCATTAACCACTTCTTAGATTCAATGGAGTAGCGATGAACGAACCTCACCAACTGCATAACCAATTGGGTCAATAGGCTAAGTTACAGTAGATGCTCCTGGGACTAGGTATGTATCTAGATCATAAACCTCACTAACTGTATAACCCACTACTGAACCGACGGAATGAACTAGAAGGTGAGATAGCAAGGAACAAAAAAATATACTCCCACTATAAGCAATTGACTCCTATATAACTATTATAGCTCCTCAAATTTAAAAATCTCGTCAGTGCATCCTTTTCTAGAAACACATATGGTTTTCTTTATTCAGATTGTTCATAGTTGAGGGCCGCGACTTTGTGCCATTAAGTGTATCCAGCCAATCAATATAACTGTTGATTCTGAGAGGTTAGAGTTTAGAAGATCTAGATGGCTTAGGACTATATGGCCATTGTGAGTGAGTGATTTAATATTGTATAGTGCATAAATAAAAGAAAGAGTGGTTAATATCTAACTAGAGGGCGAGCTATAAATCCTGATGATGCAGTGTCATGGAATGCGATCATCACTGGTTTTTTATAGAATGGAAACCCCCATGAAAACCAAGGTATAAAACGGAATTCAATCAAAACAACCTTCAATATAAATAAGGGCCTCCACTCATGTAGACCAATGACTCATGACTATAGCCATCACAAATAAATAACAATAAACATAATCCTGGTGCACTTTCCATAGTGACAGAATCTTATCTATCTGGTACAATGAACCCAACAAAAACTATTCAACTCTAGTCATTTTTAGTGGCTGAACAAATTGAATATCATTACTCTGTCCACAAGGCACCCTAATTTGTGCATATTTTTTGTTGCCATGAAATATCTTGTCACCATATTCACTCATGAATCAAATTATAAGACCATAAACCTTGGCTGGAGTGCACCCATTACCTCCCATAGAAGTTGCACAGAGGAGCCTCTAAAGTTTGCATTCTTTATCACGGTGTCTCTTTTTATTCTTCCTTGGTAGAAGAGTCTTTCTTCTGAGAAGAATATGCATATCCCCCTTCATGTAGAAAAAAGTCTTGGAAAAATTGAATATTCTATTGTTTAGATATAATTTTCCATATTTCCATCTTGAAAGCATCAATTTTATCAGACAATTTTGTTGCCAAATGATGTGAAGTAAATTTCGAATCCAACTTTTTCCTTCAGGTGCTAAAATGAAAATTTGGTGTTGTACTTGATAGAAAATTCTCAAAATTTATCAACAGAACATGACAAACTTCATATTCATATAATCTTTGCACATCTAATTTTTGTGAAGATAAGTCTCTCGAAGAACTGTTAAATGACCAACGCTAGGATGTGTTGGCCTCTACTGGACATGAAACCTCTGACAAAAGAATAATCAATAGGCTCGAAAATGTTCCAAGGGAAGAGGTTCCATCAATGAGATCTGTTCCATCTAACAAAAAAAGAAAATAGATAGCAACGACAACAAATGACAGCTCTCTGCAGTGCACTCCAATAAACTTGTGAAGATATACTATCAACTGGGCCAAAACCTTGTCAATATCAGAATCTGGCCCCATTTCCGAAAGGCACCTTGATGTCTTTAAATATTGAGGTAAAGAAAATAAGGATGCCCTATTAGTTCTCTCAAGATAGTTGCCTTTCCTAGAAACCATTCCAAGGATGGAAGATGCTACTAACCAACACAAGAACTTCTCCATCAACACATCTTGACATTCTTGATCTTTCAATGAATCTCACTGCCTGTCAATAGGTGTTTGTCCTTTGAAGTTTGAAAGGGAATGCATTTTCAAGGAACTAGAAATAGCCCACATCCCTAGTTTTAATAGCTTTAATTTATCTATAAATGTCCTGACTGCTGCTGGTGAACTAGAAAGAACAAAATTCAATCCAAGTTCAATCATATCCCTAGAATTAATACCAGGATGTCTACGCTCAATGAACTGTACGACCTCAAATAAACCTCGAAAGGATAAGCAAAATCGTGTTTGATAAAAAAAAATCTGCTGAGATAGACGAATTGCATATATGAGAATACTAAGAATGGATTTGATGAATGTATTTTTCCTGCCTGGAAAAGTTGAATCATATAAAAGAAACCATTGCAAATGAGATGCAATTTGTGATAGTTGTTCAAGTCCATTTGTAAGCAACCATTGAATGATACTTATCTGTGACATCAAATCTTGAATCATCTCTACTATGATATTCAACCCAAAAGGAATACATGTACCAAATTCGCCTAATTTTGTTTGAGAATAATTTGAAACAACAAAGCAAAGACATAAAAACAAGCCTGCATGATCAACCAGGTATTATGCAAGTGTTCGCCTTTTAAATTCTTTCTTCATTACCTGAAGCACCAATAACTTGCTTTGGAATTCTGTAAGAGACGAACCATAAAATCTTAACAGAACCTCAAGAACAAATTTCTGGTGATATATTCAAGAATCCTCAGAGGAATTCAATCCAGCTGCCAGAAGACTAAGTATCCATGTTTGATCACTCTAAAAATGGATTGAACCACTCCCAAAAATTGAACGAAAAAGAGGTATACTCTCGAGGACCATTGCAGGAGCACGGCATACGTAAATGATTGATGACCGGGTAATGATTGTTTGTAGGTTCCATTAAAATACAGGAAGCTTTAGCTGCAAAGATAGCCAATACAAAAGGAATTTTCTGCTAGGGCTTCACTATTGCATTTTTTACATATGTTAGTAAGATTTGTAGATGAGGATGAATTTTCAACCATTCAAGATGGCATGAACATTTAGGGCTTGGAAAAAATGCTAGTCGACTTTCCGACAGCGAGAATCAGGGTCCTTTTTACATGCTTGCTGTTGAAATCTAACAAATTTTGGTACCAACACATACTGCAAAATTGCATAGAAAGAGATAACCTGTGTAGTCAGTCAACTACCTCCAAAACATTAAAACTAGCCCATATTTCAAAAAGTTGTGTCCTCTACAGTCTTTGTTTAATAAAAAACAAATGATTGTTCAATCAAAATGACCTCGTGTTATGCGTCTCAGCTCAACAGAATGTTCCTCGTTGCTAATATTTAGTGATTCACGAAGATATGTAAGGAGAAGTTCATGTTTCCAATTATGATCACCCTGAAGATATAGTGCTTGCAACACAGAATTATATGCAATGAATTTCAGCACATTGAAAGTTGCTTTTCCTTGAACGAAACCATCACTACCTTCAGCTAAACTTTGGCCAATGTAATCTAGGTGGGGGATGGATATTGTGAATATTTTTTCTCCTGAAGGTACACCTTCAACTAATCCATATCCCTCTTTATTATTTGTTTCATAAGACATATTCTTTATGCTCTCTTTGTTTCTTTTTAGAGAGGACTATGATATATCTATTTGAATGTCTAATTAGTGATTTCATATTCAAAGCAACAAATACATGGATTAACCACTTATTATGAGCCTCCGAAGTTGTAGTATTAATTCCATCACAGGAATGTAAAGAGGAGATATATATCAAACTCTTTTTATGTTATCCCTCCACTCCAATCAAGGCCTTCGAAGCCTCCCAAGTTTGTTGCATCTGCAACATGTTCATTTTTCGTTTTGTTGTTCTTAACAGAAACATTATCCAATTGCATTGCTGGTGTTCTCTGAAGTAATTTTTCAGATGGTTCTAAAATTGAAGATTGTCCCAAGAAGCTTCCTTCCATTGTCTTCCATTTTCCATCTTCTCTAGTCTGAATGTAAACATGGTTTCCCATGTGGAATGCAGTGTCAGTTTCCAAGAAATTCTATTTTGACTTGTCCTGTTCTTTTTCACCATTTGGATGGTGTGTCTCATGTATCGAACTGCATATTTATATTTACCTAGCATATTGTTGGTGTTTGTGCTAATGTAAGGTAGTCTTTTATCTGCTAGGGTTTCTAAACATGCTTCTTAAACTTAATTAGTTCTTGGTTTTGTTCTCTGATTTTTCTTTTATTGTTTTAACTTTTAATAATATTGCATTAATCTGTTTCGGAAATTCAATATTGACCTGATTTTTTTTAAGCGATTGGATATTTGAATTAGTTCCATCTTAATTTATATTTGTTCCCACCTGACTCCTCCTAGTCATGGTCACTGCTATGATGAATTCTAAAGCTCAATATCGGTGACTTCACAGGGAGAGGCCAATATGCAGGCTTAGACACATTAATGATAGCTATTATATTTCATTCTTCTCCTTCGGGGCCATACACTACTGCAGAGGGTTTTCCATTATGGATCTAACTCCGTTTTGTTAAGATATTATGCCTTTTATTTACTTCTATTTTCCTTTATTAGGGAGGAGATTCCCTAGGCACTTTGATTTCACTATTTTTATTCACTGCTTTTTCCAAGTCTCGTTGACCGATTTTGGTTACTGGTTGGATACTCATGTAATTTCCTTCCTAATTTCTTCTCACCTAGATAAGTGCTTGTTGGCATTTGGTACTAACAATTTTATCAACGTAGTTTTTCTCTAAGTTGTTATCTAAATGCTTTTACAAAGTATTTATGGCCTTTAAGTTCTTCTGGAGAATCCTTTGGCTCATCTTTGAAACGTTTTACCCATCATTATCTGCCATGCAATTCTCTTTTCCATCTGCATTGTTTCTGGCTTCCAAGTTTGATTTTTTTTCATCATAACAGTCCAGACATATGTTTGGAACTTTGCTATGAAACTTCCTTTGCTTTTCCTCATTAAGAAAGACATACTCTTTTTATTTAGTATTGTTTTTTGGTTTCCAATTTGGTACAAGAAAGTGACATGGAATCACTATCATTGGAAAGGAAGTTTGGGTTCACAGTGTATTTTGTAATTCATATACATTTGAATATTATATTTCTAAACTCTTATTGTGGTTTCCAATATTTTACAGGAAAGTGACAGGGAATTGGAACCATTCAAAAGGGAATGTGGGGCTACAAATTGTAAATTGGATGCCTTTCATCAAAGGTCTAATAATCATGAAGTAGTGCAGGGTAGATGGAAAGTTTAAACGGAAGAAGGTGAATTGTCCCCTACTCTGTCTCCACCTATTGTAGTGGAGGATGAAGAAAATGTGCATTGTTATAGTGTAGGTGACCTTGTCTCTGGTAAGAATGCTATCCTATAAGGGAATGACAATATTGCAAGTAGAATTTATACAAGTAGACAGGAAAAGAATGAAGAGTTTAACTATGGAGTGGTAGAGAATGATGCTGAAGATGGAGAAGAGAGTGCACCTAAATCAGTTTATGATAGTGAGAATGCTTTAGATGGTGGTGAATATATTTCAGGAAGTGAGTCTGGAAATGGTGATGGATGTTCACATGAAGATAACGAAGAAGAAATTGATCATGAAGGCAATGAGGGGAAAGCAGAAAGTGAAGGAGAGGTTGGAGAAATGGCTAATACACCTGATGTTGAAGAAGGTGATTCATTTTCATTATTGGATCGTATTTTGGTCATGTCCAAGCCTCTGTCAGAGCATGTCTATTCTACTACTTCAAGCATATCAGAGAAGGGTCATGTTTTCTATGGAAATGATACTTTTTATGTGCTTTTTAGGCTGCATTAGGTATTTCCCTTCACTAATTTCATAATGTATTCTTCATTGACTATGAATAATTGGTTTTGTACTCATTGAATCTTATTGCAGACCTTATATTAACGGATACTCCCTGCAAAGAAGAATGCATTAACTGCAGAGCTGAATTGGAAGAATGTAAAGGATACAACACCCCCTAAGTTGTATGCAAAGTGAGTTTTTTGAAAACTCCTTGAAACATTGCGTCTTATCTAACACCCATGGTCTCGTTTTGTCTTTTTTTGTTTCATCTTTACGTTTGAACAATGTTTAATACAAGGACTGCTAGCATATGTGAAATCCATATTTATGAGTGCGTTATATAGTTTGCTCGATGAATCAGCTGACAATGCCATGTTTGAGGATGATTGTTGAGCAATCATTGGAACACAGTCATATATTTTATTTACATTGGATAAATTGATTTTCAAACTTGTAAAGCAGGTGTAGTTGGGAAAATATATTATTTGGTATGATTGTTTATGTTAATCCATGTCAACAGTTGAAGTATTTCCATTGCTAAATTAAGGATTTTGGTTGCAGCTCCAAATAATTGCATCAGATGATATGGCAAACAAGTTGTTTATGTTAGAATTGTATGAGAAATCAAGATCACCTTCAAGGTTTTTTTATTCAATTTACGATGTGAATGCTTGCACGTTACTGCATGGTGAAAATATTTATCGATTTGAATTTTTAAGTTTTCAACTAGTCTGTAGTATTTTAGTCAAGATTGCTAAATTTTAGTGAAATTATCTTCTTTTTGAAGCAGTATCTTTCTGAGAGTGGAATACATGTTTGTAATTGTGTCATTTAAGATAGTAAATTTTATTTTGTTTCCTTGCAGTCATCTAATCCTTACTGCTTGACAATTCAACTAATGGAAGGGATTGAGAAGCTTGAAGTCATTCCTAACGCACTGGAACCTACCTTCTCAAGTTATTTGTATAATGAATTTCTTGCAACAGATAATTACACAAAGTAAAAGGAACCACTTCTTCCTTTCAAGGTGCTACACCTCTTTCTATACTTATAAAATTAAATTGTATCAACGTTTGCTTCATGTCTGCAACTTGTTATTTTAGAGTAGATTCACAATAGATAGTGGTATCTTTCAGAAACATTCACAAGTATGCCAGTGGCAAGGATTTTTTTATGATGTCTAAGGCGATGGATGGTGTTGAAATAGTGAATGGGTTTGACCATAAAATATCATGCGACACATCTAAGGTTTGCATTGTGTAGTGTGAATTTGATGCCACCAAAGAAGTTTATTAAGGAGCAAAGTCTTTATCTTGAGTTTTCATTACATAATAGTAAATACCCAAGAAAGTTGTATTAAATATTCAATCAATTTTTTGGCTAATATACTTGTGCATGTGAAACAGGCTTCATATGTTTTGGACACATCAGATTTCCTCTTTCGCAAGAAGTAAAGAGTATTTGTGGATCCATCCAAAAGTTATCCTAGAAAAAGGTCTCTTCGGTTTCATAGATGCATTGAA
This sequence comes from Pseudotsuga menziesii, assembly GCA_001517045.1. Classification (NCBI taxonomy): domain Eukaryota; kingdom Viridiplantae; phylum Streptophyta; class Pinopsida; order Pinales; family Pinaceae; genus Pseudotsuga; species Pseudotsuga menziesii. Next base: position 155,164 of record LPNX010577830.1, read on the forward strand.
TCAATAATCTAGTAACCTTCCAGGCTCTCCATCATTTTTTTATTATGACTCATCAGTCCCTTACAAATCTATAGAATTATTTGCATTTAAAAGGCATTTGGACAAATATTGCTAGTGGTCCAATTTCTGTTCTCTTTTTAGTATTTATTAAAACGGCCTTTTGACATTTGAGATTTAATGTGGTGTCATTCGATGGATTAGGAAAATTTTGTATTGAGATGGAAATTTTGATTCATATTTTGTTTTGTTTTGTTAGAAATGCTAGCTTCTTTCTATGTACCTCGATGAAGGATTGATTGTGTTCATATGTTGTATTTTCAAATTGTATTTTATTCATTTAATTGCTTGTTATGAACAATTTCTTCTCAGTACTCTTGATTTCATACTTCCAATGCAGAGACGGGAATAATAAATTTGGTGCTACTGAATTCATTGGTGACAAATTATGCTCAACTATTTCAGTCATTTTTGTGTACCTATGTATTAGCCCTTGGGATACTCTCTTGTGGAACGTTTCTTCATAGATGGTTTAGGTACAGTGAAAGTGTTCTCCATTCTACTCAGTCATATTTTGACTTCATTTTGCAAAGAAGGAGACTGTATTGTACTGCTCAGAGGATTTACGAATCATATCATCTTGTAATGCTGTTTTTACCAAAGGAAGTTGTGTATAGTCCTGTATGTAACAAATATGTGGGACTTCAAAATTTGTCTAGCGCAGTGTTTTGAGGGTGGAATGGATCCATTTGAATCCTTTCATATGTTTTATTTGCAACAATATATATAATTTTTATTGTTTATATTGTGTAATTGGAAGCGAAAAGACCAACGTACAATGTAATAAAGCTATAATCTGAATTTATACTACACAAGATCCCTTGCATTATGATCAAACCTAAGAAGTAATGAATCTAAATTGGAGAAGTAAAGATATAACAGTAGACACCAGGAATGCTAATTTTGTTGATGTTGTCATAAGGGTACTAATGGATCTTGTGTGGGACCATCTTGATTATTGAGTAGAATGTGCAGAAATAAGAATACTATGAACGATGACCCTACCAATGGACCATGGTCTGATTGGCTTTCTTGTTAGGCCATGTTTGTGAGGGATTCAACACACATGATTGAGTGTGGCACCACAAAAATTATTGATCAGAAAATTGAAACCATGATTGGAAAACTAAATTGAAGCATACTGGTCGGTTGAATGGTAAGTAAACAATGGGTAAAATGGGGGTGCTTACCATGACGGGATCCAAACCTTGTAAATACCCCTTTCTTGTTAACACATGTATGATTTATTTACCAAACTGTTACTGTAAATAAATCTTCAAAAAAAAAACCAGGTTTAAACACCAAGTTATAATGATAAATCCCAACGATGGAGGTGGTTGTGATATGGGTAGAATTCCTAGTCTCTAGGTATTAATTGGATGGGGATATCGTTGTGGGTCCATGTTCAATTCTTAGTGTACTCTCATTTGGTGGGTGTGTGCATCGTGTATGTCTACACCTCACATCGCTTCAGTTTTATGGAGAGATGATAGTGCATCCTAATTTGGTGGGTGCATGCATCTTGTATATGTACCTTTCCCTCCTTGAGTTGTACCTAGCTACCTAGGAATACAGTAAGCAATGTGCTCTAGAATTCTGATCCAAACATTTTCTTAGTCTATGAATTTCTTCATTTACATATTTTCCTGTTTATACATTTCCATTCAATTAATAAATGTTCTCTTTTTCAAGCATTTTCTTTTCTAGTTATTGTCTAGGGAAGCTTTCGTACAAATGCCTCAGTTAATAGCTGTTGTATATGGACTCTGGAGGCTTACACCTTCATATAAACTATTCCTCCATATACACCAAGAATATAGGATGATAAGTTTTTAGGATGCTTAGATTCCTATTGTGAGGCCTATGCCTCCACATAGACCAAGCACCTGGGATGCTAGGTTTTAGGATGCTTGGACAACCATTTAGTTTCAGTTGTATGTATTTAATTCCTTATCCTCTATCTTTATGATGAAATTGTACTTGGAAGGGGTTGTTGTTTTATTTATTTCCTTTCCTTATCATGGAGGTGAATTTTCCATGACTTTTGTTAGATGCTCTTGGTTTTGTTTTATTTGTGGAGTATCATTTGTAAGTGGGTACATTTTATCCTATGCACTCTCAAATAACTTAATGGTTGTTATATCTGGAGTAATTCATTTTTTTGTGTGAAAATGATCACCAAGAATTTTGGAAGAAGTTGGGGGTGATTTCCTAGCTTCAAAAATTGGAGGATTAAATTTCCGTATTTCAATATCTATTTGATTGACTTTCTCATGCAAAAGGTCTTTGTCAAGTTGCCACTATGAAGGAGGTAGTACAATGGATCAGATGCAGTTTCATAGATCACACAAGTGAGTTAAATATTCCAAGTGATGCAACCTCTAATTAAGTTGATATTTCTTTGAAATATACCCAAGGGGATAGCATCGCCCCTCCAAAATGTATTATGTTTAAGCTGTCAACTCTTTAGTCATTTTGTGGGAGACGTTCATGAACTCGAAAAAATTGTGGTTAGTCGTTGTTTAATTTGAAAAATCCAAAACCAGTTTTCTTTTGCTTTCCCAATTTGAAATTTGTTTTTCCATGGGTAATCTTGTCTTCGGATGATATAGGTATTGCTTGTTAGTTCTTTAAGGTTGTGTAGGAAATTGACTCTTTTTTGGGGGGAAATATCAAAATTGTTGCCTTTTTCTCACACGTTCATCTTTACTAAATGCTATAAACAATCGGTTTCCATCTATAGTTAACAAAACCATTTTCAGATGTATGGAATTATGTGGTTTTGTTTAATTATATTGATAAGTTGTGAATTATAAATCACGACTCATCATACTGTGGGAGGCTTATCTTTCAAATTATTTTTGGATGAATTAATTCAGGATTTGTCCTTTAGGATTTTAAATTTATATCCTTCATGGGGATGCTCAGGAAGATCCAGACTAGTTATATCCTTGCCTTTATCATGAAATTATCCATGAATTGGTGCAACATTCATTTTTTTATTATATTTGTTGAGGGTAGGTACATATGATCCCATGCACATCTAAAGTGTTATAACTGCAAGTTAATTATAGTTGTACGTAGAATCATTCGTTTTTTTTTGCAGGTTGTGTTTTGCATGATGTGATATACGAAGCTTTGCATGGATATTAATTCAATTACCATAAGTCTCACCCTCTGACAATATTCCTTGTTCTTATGTTGAGGCACTATGGTGCTGAGTCACCACATAGGTAGGAATTGGTTTCTTCCAAGATCAATTTGAAAGTGCAACAACTATGAGAGAGATTGGATAGAGAACCATATTGATCTATAGGTCATCATGCAATAATTATTTCCATTAATATTTCTTGAGTTTTTTTCAAAATTCCTAGAAAAAGTTTATGGATTTCATAACCAACTTGATCATATATTGTGAACTTATACAATCTCTCATCCTTTGCTAACCATTGGATACTCAAAGATGTGTATTGATCATTTTTACCATTACAGAGGACTCTGTAAGTTAGGTTCCCAAATTCTTAAAGGGTGCTAACTCAATGGAAGAGCATCTGCCTTACAAGCAGGAGGTTGGTGGTTCGATTCCTCCATGCACTAATGATATTATAATATCAGTTAAAAACAACTAAATTAGTAACGAAAAAATAAGAGATAAGTGACCAAACAATGAGAGATAAGTGACCAAACAAAATGACCAAAATTCGTATATAAAATTACTAAAAATGACTAAATTAGTGACCAAAAAATGAGAGATGTGAAACTAGGCATTAGAAAGGATGCAACATGTGGCACTAATGATGAAGACAAACATGGCATTGATATGGTAGAAAAATAAGACGCGAAACTAGGCATTAAAAATGATGCAACATGTGGTGCTAATGATGAAGCCAAACACGACGTTGATATGGTAGCAAAATAAGACATTAAATTGGATGCAAAACATGACGCTAATTAGGAAGAAAAATATGGTGCAATATTAGAATAAATATTTGGCGTAATTTTGGTAGAAAAACACGATGCAAAAAAGGAAGAAAAAATTGGTGCACATTTGTAAGTGAAAATTGGCACAGATTTGGAAGTAAAACATGGTGCAAAATGGGATGCTAAAGTGGTAGTAAAAATGAATGCAATATTGGATGCTAACATGGTGCTATTAAAGATGCAAATAAGGCACTAATGGGTATTTCATTTAGGAAGCAAAAGCAAACACTTGCTAGGAAGAAAAATAGGATGTTATTTAGGAAGCAAACCTCAACGTTGTTTAGGAAGCAAAACTTGGACGCTATTCTGGAAGCAAAAAAATAGACATTGTTTTGGACGTCATGAAGGATGCTATTTAGGAAGCAAAAAAAGACATTTTTTGAGACACTTTAAGTTTTTTCCATGGCGCATCCTATTTAGTGTCTAGTTTGACCACTCAATGTAAAAAAAATTACACTAAAAAGGGACGCTAAATGGGACACAAATTCTAGGATTTGTTGTAGTGATTCTTCCCATCGTACCTCCCAGTGTGACATACTTCTGAGTCACTGAATCAAACTATTAGTAGTCATTGAAACTGCTCCCATCCATTAATCATCTTCTTCTAGGTCTCCCACCACCGTGCTGGAGTAGCCTTTAGTGCTTCCTCCAGCGCCAACAATATTTGAGGTTCTGATACCTTCTCTTCAAAATACATTAAGAATGAAGATAGCTCAGGAATCCCCTCGTAGATTGGAAATTTGACAGTCTCATTCATGACATGGCATAGCGACTGTGTGATCAAAACACACTTCCTGAATGACACCTCGTGTATGCAATTTTTCCAGTTTTCTAATGCATCATCAAAATCAAAAGACGCAGAACTAGTGTTGCACCAACCAATTTCTCCATCAACAGTTGGGTGGATGTAATCCTCTAAAATGTTGTAAGCATGATCCCATCCCCTGGAAATTTCATCCTTTACTTGCTCAATATACCTTCGTCCTTCATTTGGATCCCTTGGAGCGATGACTCTGATGTCATGATTTTCAAACGTCATCATCTACTTCTTGAAGTTAATTATTGTCATACTATCATTGGCCCTTCTAATACCCACCAATATGGGATAGGTGCCTCCACCATCAACAACTTCAATCACATTGAAATCAGCATAGTTATTCATACCTTCAACATCTATGACTAGGTTCGACACACATTTGATCGATTGTACTTTATCCTGATTAACCAATCACAGCTGCACAGGGGACCAACCCAACGTCGGCATCCCCATTTTCCACCATGTTTTCTTTGTCAATATGTTCACATCCGAGCCTAGATCAAGAATCACTGAATCTACTTCATAGTCCCCAATCTAAATTTTCAAGCGCATCTCTTTTCTCGTCTTTTTCTTATGCAAAGATTTCAACGCGGAGTCCTTCTACTCCTTCCCTGGTCGGTGCAACATGTTCTGAATCTCAGTAAGAGCATCAAGATATCTTTCCAGTAATAAGAATCTCTCAAAAAAAATTGCAAGGTAACGTGCTTTCGCGATGGTCCTGCCTCCAAAGAAGAATCAAAAGCAGAGGGAATTTCATAAATAGGTGACTTACCAACATTTCTTCTGATCACATTCCACACTTCGAAAAATGTATCTTGCTCGGTAGCAATGTCAAATGGTGCCTTATTCTTTCCATCTAGTTAGAACTATGGCTAGGGGTCATTCTCCCTAGTTGACGCATTGTCTCGGGTGACAATAGCAACATCGACATCCTCTGTTCTGGGCTCTACTAAGATTGTCGCAACTGTCGACCCTTGATTTTGGTTTACCGGTGGATTCTGTTTTATCAGTGGATTTTGGTTCAATGGTGGGTTCATAGGTTGATTCAAAGTCTTATTCTAAAGTGGATTTTGATTCTAAGCCTGATTGTGCAACTGATTCTGGTTTTGTAGCTGATTTTGATTCTGCAACTAATTTTGATTCTGCAACTCGGGAACATTTCCTTCCTTCCATCTTGCGATTAGTTATGGACAATTCTTGACAGTGTGATCAATTACAGTGTAGTATGTACACGAACATTGTAATTGTGGGAAATATCTATGGTAATGTTCGAATACCCCACAATTGTAACACTGGACAGGTCCACGACCTCGTCCTCCTCCTCTTCTTCAAAATCCTCTGCAGAATCCTCCTTACTACTGGTACTATGGCTAATCCAATTACTGCAGTGGGGGATTCGGCTGTTGTTGAACATAGTGTGCTGCCTGAACATACTGGGGCTATGGAGGATCCATTGATAACTGATTATATTGTGGCTGCAGTGTGAACTATGGTTGAGGTGGTATAAACTGAATCTGCAATGGTGGTGTATACTACGGTTGAGGTAGAGATTGTACCACCTAAGGGTGTGGCTGTGATTGTTGTATTGCATGATGATCTTCACCCTTCACATAGAATGAGTCATACGTCCTTTCTTGAATTATGTCATATGTGCAACCATATTTATCTTCATGCCCTACAGATCGACAAAAGGAGCAATATTGGTTTTTCGGCTTCGTCACCATGTTCTGCATGTATCCACATTCTTCATGTTGATTCCCATAGACTTGGCCTATGTGGCACCATGATACACTTCTACAACTTAGCGGGTTCGATGCCCCAGATAACAGATAATTTTGGAAGTCAGGGAAAGTATCTTTGGTATGTCCATCAGTGCGATATCGAGTGCACCAAAGGTCTTTGCGATGTTATTTCTCCTTCTTGATATCTTGTAGCTGAAGCATTAAGTTTTCCAACTACACCTGAATCTAGTTCATACTAGTTGTACTTTCTCCAATAGGTGAAGCCTCTAACTTCATTGTGATCTGCAGATCCTCGCTCTGTGTCGCGATCTTCTGTTGCATCAGCGGTTGTCAGATATGGGGCACCAGCGCTGTGATAACCCACTCTTTGTGTTGAAATTCACTCATTTCAATGCTGACTCTTTTCATTAGTTTTTTAAATCTTTGGTGAAAGTCCCAAACAGTTTCAATAGGAAATTTTTTAATCTCCTTTAACTCTGTGATGTACTGTGCTTCAGACTTCGGCTTCCAAAATTATTCAATTAGTCCTTTCTTGACTTCATCCAGCATCTTTGCAAGAGTCCTCGTGGGAACTTGTATAAATTTCATGAACCAATCCAGTGCATGAGCCCAAAGAGTGGTTTCCAATTGGCCCTTCTTGACTTCATCATTAGTAGTCTGTTTGACAGTCCATACTGCCTCACATAAAAACTAGTAATACTTGGGATAGTTAGTCCCATTCCCATGGAACAAAGGTAACTTTGTGTCATCACCCTCCATCCTAGGCCTTCTTCCTACATACAATGATCTACTACTAGAATGTTTTTGGAACTTCGAGCAAGTCGGAGTGGAACTTGTGTTTCTTCCTGAATGTAGAGTAGTGCTTGGGTACGTTGTTGTTGGGGTTTGATCTTACTGCTATCCTGGGTGTAGTCTGTTTGTACTCTTTGTCACTGTAGGGTCTCTTCGTCCTGTGTGGTCTTCCTTCATGGTATTGCATTTCGATCGCAGCAGGACCTTCCCCTATCCTCTACCTCTTCTCTTGTTGAAACCTTGTGCCTCCCCTCGTAAGACCACTTTCTTCATCAGCTTCCATCACATTCTCGTCAAAATTTGCACCCATCTACCCCTTATCTTTCCATTCATATCTGCCCCTTCTATTGTGGTATCCACCGCCTCCGCAAACCGGAGTTCTACTACTCAAGGTGCATCTTCAATATGCACTTTTCATAGACAAGCATCATAATTGACAATTGTAGAGACAACAAGAACCTACCTTTGGGTCCGATGAAAACTTATCTTTCTGCTTCATTGTAGGACTTGGTGGTGTCGACCACAAACTCAGTAATATATCCTTCTAGGATACTATCCAACCAGACTTCAACATCCCACAATTCCTTGTTGTTATTCTCCTGCAACTACTAGATCAGTTCATGGGTCCAGGATGTTGGCTTGCCTCATTGTAAATTTGTTTTGCGATAGGTGAATTGTGCCAACCACTCGTACAGAATGATGGGGAATTCGGAGAAAAAGTAATCATGTGGACCTTCATGTATGTACCTCGCCAACCATTAGAGTTCTAATTTTCTATCTCAACAAATTCTCATAGCTTATAATCGAATCAATCTTGAATTCCTAGTATTGTCGGATGCCACATATCCTCCTCTCAGTCACAATAAGATCCCAACAATGGAACCATTTGTTGGCGTAAACCCAGCCAACAAAACCCAATCGACAGGGTTTTCCACTCTGTTGACGCTCAAATCACCACAATCTCCCTGAGCACCGGGCCAGACAGGTTTTACCCTATCCAACAACACCCATGAAATGGATGAAGTCTCACTCGAGATGTTCGAGGAAGAGATGTCGGAACCAAGTTTCCACATAATCGAAAGGACTATGTGCATCGACACAACTTATCAATTTATTCAACAGATCTGACCAATCACTTAATCATTTACAGGACCATTCATCATCACTCTTAGCAAATCACATCATTCATTTATAACTAACATAAACATACTACGGTGCAAACAGATCTACAAATATAACGCCATTTAGAAGCAAGAAACATCGTATCATAGATCCATGTTGCAAACATTCATCATTGGATTACAGAAATAGTAAGACGGAAAAAAGATAAAAGGAAGCAGTAACTCAGATCAACTTCTTCCTTGTCATATTACTTCCACACAATGATTCACAAATCCAAAATAGTTCATAATTCAAGTTCCAATCTTGATCCATCCAAATCTCTCCAACAACCTCTCTAACATTTTCAATTCTACTTCTAATTATAGGCTTGCGCCTATACATTCAAGGTCCACTTCTAACCAATTCTTAACTGAATCTACAAAATCATGACCAATATCCACAAAATATGGTCCACAGTACAAAAAGGTGACACAAAATACAAAAAATAGTCTATTTTCCTCCTTGCGCACTATTCTTCCTCTTGCGCAGCACCCGTGATGCCGCGCAACCAATGTGTCCAAAACCCCTGCCAACAGTTTCAGGGAGGGGATCTCACATTCAATAGGTAAATTTTCTTCAATTCCATACACTAATTGAAATTGTGTAAAACTGATAGACATTTTTGTTGTGGTCCAGTAAGCCCATAATACCGAAAATAACTTTAAGTGCCAGCTAGATTTTGTTGGAATATCAATAAACACTGAGAGAGGGGGGGGGGTGAATCAGTATTGATCTATCTTATTATATTTTTACCACTTAAAACATTAAAATCAACAATAAAAATAGAACACGGTATTTTATCGTGGAAACCCATTGGGAAAAAACACAAACACTTTCTATTACTGCAAAAATTATATTTACAAATATTTCACAAGCACTGACTTATTCTATGCGACAACACCCAAGATTTTCAACTATGACTGAAGGATGCATCAACACCCCAGTTTTTTAGCTATAACTGAAGGATGCACCTAGACCATGTTTACCAGCTACAACTAGAAGGAAGCTTTGAATTCCTACAAGCTTATGTTGCATGCCCTTGCGACTCCCAACCTCCCTTAAATGATTATGTGTTTTTTGTTTTCAGTGCACTATATATTTGTAATGTTGTGTGTAGAGATATACTTATTTGCATGACTATAGATTTGCTTATATCCCTCAATCATGCCTCTATACCTAATCGTCACAACTCTTCAACATGACCTTTAAAAAATAAAACTAATTTAGAATTACCTTCTCTATTAATCCTAGGAATTTTAACCAAATGATTATGAAATATTCGAATTCGTAATATCGATTTAGACTGTTGAACTTACGACCCATTATATCTTTTGATTTACAATGTGTCGTCAATTTTGAATCTGACTCATTGATTCTGATGTCAAAATTCAACTATAAAAACATACTATGTATTCCAACGTTTCTAACTCCACTATTTCGACTTCGACTTCAAATTTGTCAATTCTGATAAACTAAACTCCGTTAATTCTTACATTTATTGATGATGATGTCAAACTACACTTTGTCGAACTTGACTTTCAAATTCAATGTCAAACTCTGATTCGTGACTTTGGTCTGAGATTGCTGGCTTCGATTTTGACTTGACTTATAATGGTTGACACACAATTGAATTTGATTGGAAATTGTCTACAACTTTAACTCCAACTAGAAATGGTTGACCATAGGTCGACTTCAACTAAAGATGGTAGAGAAGAGGACGACTTTGACTAACAATGGTTGACAACTTAGACTCTGACTAACAATGGTAGACAATTTCGACTGGTAATGGTCGACAAGAGGTCAACTTTGACCAACAAAGGTCAACAAATTTGAATCCAATTGGAAATGGCCAACAAGAGGTCGAATTCAACTAATAATGGTCAACAAGAGGTCGAATTCAACTATAATACAATAATTCTACACCAACATTCAACATGTTTGACTTTTTTCCTTTTTCCGTTGTTATTAATGAACTTCTTTAAAATCAATGACAACCATACCCAACATTATCCCCCTTTGTCATTGATGAAAAAAAATCTTCATTTTTCTTCCCCTTTGACATTAATGTCCAAGGGTCTTATAACTCCTAATGCTATTGTTCCTCCCCCTATCGACTGTATCCACCTTTTGTGACAGGGTGCAATTTTCAGTTTTATCCTAAGGAAGAGAGATAACCCCCATATTTTGTATGAGATAGGAAAAATATATTTGATTTAGTGGTTTAGTAAAGATGTCTGAAATTTGTTCCTTAGTATTGACATATTCCGATTTGAAAACCTTTTGTGACACTTGTTCTCTTAAAAATGACATTTTATTGGAATATGTTTGGTTTTGGAGTGCATAACTGGATTTTTGTTTATGTTGATGGCACTTGTGTTATCACGCTATATCACAATTGGGTCCTTATATTTCACAAGTAGATATTCTAATGTTTGTTTCATGCAGATGACTTGAGTACAACATGACGCAACAACTATATTAAGCTTCTACTATCGAAAGTGAAATAGAGGGATGGTTTTTGGTTAGCCATGATAGCAAGCAATTTCCCAAGTAAGATATTGTTCCAATGGTGCTCTTTCTATCATCAACGCTTCCTACCCAATTTGCATCAGTATATTCCTTTAGTGAAAATCCATTTCCTTTTGGATACCATAAGACATACTCTATAGTTCCTTTTAGATATCTAAATATTCATTTTATTGTTTCCATATGTGTTTCTTTGGGGGATGATTGGAATCTATCGAATAATCCTAAAGACTACATCACATCTCGTCTTATAGTTGTTACATATAGAAAACTACCAATCATTGAAATATACATGGTATGATATACTTCCAAAGACTCATCATTCTTTCCTAATTTGCAGCCTGTGACCATAGGAGTACTAACTAGTTTTGAGTCTTCCATTTTAAACTTTTTCAACATGTCTTTTATATATTTGGTTTGAGAGATGAAGATCCCTTTTTCTTTTTGAGAGAATTGTAAACCAAGGAATAATGTCAGTTCACCCAACATTGACATTTCAAACTCCTTCTTCATTTCTGAATCAAACTTTACACTGAGAACCCGTATATCACTTCCAAAGATGATAGCATCTATGTTGACAACAGCACTGATCATATTTTTGTCTTCAAACTTAATGTAGAGATTACTATAAGTGGATCCTCTTTTATAACCTTTATGTTTAAAGTACTTGTATAGTCTTGAGTACCATGCTCTTGGGTCTTATTTGAGGCCATATAGTGCCTTTTTGAGTTTGCAAACATAATTTATTTTTTTTGATAATAGGAAACCTTCAGGCTGTTCAACACAAACTTCTTCTTCAATTTGTCCATTAAGGAACACATATTTTACATCCATTTGGTATGCTTGAATTTTTTATAGCATGCCAATGCTAAAAGTATTCTAATGGCTTCAAGTTTTCCCACTAGTGAAAAAGTCTCTTCAAATTCAATACCTTCTATTTGAGTATATCCCCTGCATAGTAGTATGGCTTTGTTTCTTATGACTTTACCATCCTCATTAAACTTGTTTTTGAAGATCCATTTAGTCCCAATAACATTCTTGCCTTTTGGTCTTGGGACACGTTCCGACGTTTGGTTTTTCTCTATTTGGTTCAATTGATCATTCATGGTGTTGATCCAATCATTATTTTTTCCAGCCTCAGTAAATTTTTTTGGATCAACCAATGATATTAATGCTTGTTCTTGAAACATTATTATTTTTCTTGTATTAACTCCTGCACCTTTGTCACCTATGATTAGAGTTTTAGGGTGGTTCTTTTGAATTCTTCTAGATGGATTTTTTGTATCAGATCCAGGAGAGTCTTCATATTCACTTTCTTCCTTCTATTCTAAATCCTCTTGTTTTTTAGAATCTTCATCTTTGTCCTCCTTTTTTATAGAATTTTTATATTTCTCTTACTTTAAAAATTCCTCTTTTTGAGAATCTTCATCAGTTTCTTCATCATCCTCATTTTCTTTAATTTTATTTTTTCTTGGTTTGGTGTCATCAACAATTACACTTGCTCATTATATGATCTTGTTTGATATTATATTGTAGCATATGTATTCCTTTTTGGTATATTAATGTCCAATAAATATGCCTTCATTTGTCCTGGAGTCAAATTTCTCGAGATTATCATCATATTCTTTATATAGCACTTACTTCCAAAGACCATAAAGTACTTGAATGATGTTGGTTTAACAATCCAAAGCTCATAAGGTGTTTTGTCACTATTTTTTCTCAGTTTTCCTCTATTCTGTATATAAATAGTTGTGTATATTGCTTCTCTCCAATATTAACTATCTGTAAGTTTAGCTTCCTTAAGCATGGTTTTGGATGCTTCTTAAACTGTCTTGTTCTTTCTCTCAACTACTCCATTTTGTTGAGGAGTTTTTGGAGTTGAAAACTATCATTTGATTGTTAGGATTATTAATCCTCCCTTTTCCAATTTGGTCATATGTCTAAATTAGGAGTCATGTCTAAATCGGGAGTCCATCTAGTCTATTTTTAGTCACTAATACCATTGGGTCCACTTGGCCTAATTGGGGCACATGTTCCAGTTACTAAAGTGTGGGGAACACTAATTGAGTAATACTTCCATTTATTGCACTTGCATGCATCATTTTAGGAGCCTCCTAGATCAATCCCTACAATTTAGGAGCCATTGGGTGTGTTGATACCAACCAAGGTCAGTTGAGTTGAGTTGGTGACTAGTCAAGCTCAGTTAGGAGTCAGTTACATTCAGTTCTATTCCTATACATTCAGTTAGCGCTAGGTTTGCGTGGCTGCATGGAGGAGAGGCGCATTCCTCACCTACCATAGTCAGTTAATCTTACTTAACACTGAATTAGACACTTGAGTTGTTTTTTAGAACTCCGATGAACTCTGATAATGATTTAGACAAGGTCAATTAACCATTCAGTCAAGTAGAGTCTAATCAATTCAAATTTTCTCACATGGATTTGAATTGCTTGTGGCTAGTTATCCATTTTACTTCATTGTAATTATTATCTAATTACTTTTGATTAATGAAATCATTCACAGTTGCAAGCCATTTTTGCATTGTTTCATTCTTCAACTACTGAGTAAATTGTGTGATCTATTTTGTGAGTTTTGTGTTGATCCATAGATCTATGTTTTCAATTTAATATGGTATTAGATCCTCGGTAGGATACGAAACTTCTCCTACTATAGATCCATACTTGGATCATTTGTTTTAGCGAAATTTTTCCTTCTAGTGCTGCACTAGAAGCACAGAATTTACCACTTAATATCCCAAGTTAAGGAATTGTTGATCAAGATTTCTTGATGAACTATGCTGGATGTGAAGGAAATTCCAAAAGTGCAGACTAAAGACCTTATTTTGTCTATTTGATTGTGTGATTTATAGGTTTATCATTCCTCTTCACTACATTCGCTACAAGCAGCTCAGTCTCCTTCACATCATTCGCTACAGCAACTCAGTCTTCTCTACTGGATTCTAGATGACCCCTCCAATCGATCTCCTCACTCCTTTTAACTATCACTAGTGGAAGGAGGACATGGAGATGCAGCTACGCTCCAAAAGACTCTTCAAACTCACAATGGAAGTATACCAATTCATTATGTTGACAAAGAAAATTATTGGAACAGGCTTGATGAAGCCTACGGATGCTTGTGCCTCTCAATCTCTCAAGATCTTCTCTTGCATATCAATGGATTGAAGACTCCCAAGGAGGTTTGGGATAATATTGCCTCCTTATTTGATAAGAAGGATGATCTAAGGGTCTATCAGCTGGAGAATGAGCTGATCTCTCTCCATCTAGCCAATTTCAAAACACTAAATGATTTCTTCACAAAATTCAAGAATCTAGTGTTCCAATTGAAGCTGTGCAAGGTAGAGAAGGAGGATGATCAACTCATCCTTTCCATTCTCTCCAAGATTGGTGCAAACTATTCAGTATTTGTATCAACATTTCATTCTTTGAAGCTCTCTACTCCAAATTGGAAGATGCCTACTCTTGACTATTTCATTGAATCTGTTACTCAAGAGCATCACAAATTAATCCAAATGGGGATCATTCGATCTTCCAGAGATCAAGCACTTGTTGAAGGAGGACCTAAGGTAGAAAATGACAAAGGCAATAAAAAGGATGAGTCTTCTATAGAGAAAGAGCATTCAAAAGAGCCTTTAGGTTCAAAGAGAAGCAAGAATAATGGAAAAGAAAAGTCACTATGTTCTTACTGTGGAAGGGTATTTCTTCCAGAAAGCACCTGTATGAGAAGAAAAATAGATGAGATGGCTCTTCTTCTGAAGAAGCATAACATTACTGTACCCACTAGCGCAAGGAAGGCTGATCAAAAGGAAGAAACTAAAGATTATGAAGAGACATGCCATGCATTGAAGGCTAGATGCTCCACAACAAATGCCTTCCTCATTGATTCTGGAGCTTCCAATCATATGGTTGCATCCATAGAATCATTCTCTTCCTTGCAGTATTTTGATGCTTCTAGTATTTAGATGGGAAATAGTATTAAAGTTCAAGCCAAAGGGAAGGGCTATATCATACTTGAACATGGAAATTTCAAATATGTGCTTTATGTTCCCTCCCTAGCTGCAAACTTGTTATCTGTATACCATATGACTCATACTGGCTCTCCAAAGCAAGTCATATTTGGTCATGACTCAGTGGAGATCATAGATATATCTACTAGGAACATCATAGCAAAGGGTATTGCAAATCATGCCTCCAAGGCATATGAGTTCTCACACTTCATGCCATTTTCAGAACTAGTGCACTCTCAGTAGCCACTTGCAAGGGAATGTAAAAACATTTCAACTACATCTTTTGTAGTTTCCACTAGTATTGCAGATCCAGCTATATCAATTTATGAGATTGAGATTCAGGGTGATTCAAGTCCAAATCTAGTCCCTCCTTCCAAATTGGAAGATAGGAAGATGACTGGAAATCAATCTGACACTCAGAAGGGAAAGACCCTTGCACTATGTCATGCAATCTTACCTCCTTCAGAGAGATGCAATAGACTCCCTATAAGATGCTACATGGCAAGGGCTCAATATCACTACATTTAGAAGACTAGAGCTTATCATACACCTCTTCATCCATCTTGAGACAAAGGTGACATTCCTCCTTCCTTCCATCATCATTTTGCGAGAAGATGGAGAAGTCTGCATGCCAAGCCCCAGGATACCTATGCACAGAACATCATGCATGCTTCTTCACTGCATCATAGAGATTGCAGCAACACATTTTCAAGTTTTTCAAACTTGAATCCTGATTCTATCTTCTTTCAAGGGGGGGATTTTTTCCCATCTGGTTTTTCCCCCAGCTCCTTGTATTGAGAAGTTACTTTACTTTACTTGATGTAATGGGTGACCTATGGTCTTAGTTACCAGGGCCCACAGATTGTCCAAGTTAGCATTCNCACTTCGGTCATATCTCTAAATCAGGAGTCATGTCTAAATTGAGAGTCCATCCAGACTATTTTTAGTCACTAGCACCATTGGGTCCACTTGGCCTAATTGGGGCATATGTTCCAGCTAGTAAAGTGTGGGGAACACTAATTGAGTCTTACTGACACTGATTGCACTTGCATGCATCAGTTTAGGAGCCTCCTAGATCAATCCCTATAATTTAGGAGCCACTGGGAGTGCCAATACCAACCAAGGTCAGTTGAGTTGAGTTGGTGACTAGTCAAACTCAGTTAGGAGTCAATTACATTCAGTTCTAGTCCTCTACATTCAGTTCTCTCTAGGTTTGCATGGCTGCATGCATGAGAGGTGCATTCCTCACCTACCACAGTAAGTTAATCTTAGTTAACACTGAATTGGACACTTGTTGTGTGTTTTAGAACTCCGATGAACTTCGATAATGATTTAGACAAGGTCAGTTAACCATTCAGTCAAGTAGAGTCTAATCAATTTGAATTTCCTCACATGGATTCAAATTGCTTGTGGTTATTTAGCCATTGTACTTCATTTTAATTATTATCTAACTACTTTTTATTAATGAAATCATTCACAGTTGCAAGCCATTTTTGCATTGTTTCATTCTTCAATTACTGAGTAAATTGTGTGATCTATTTTATGAGTTGTGTGTTGATCCATAGGTCTATGTGCTCAATTTAATATTGATACCATGAGTTTCACAATACTCATTGAATTCATTTGAGGTAAACTCTCCACCATTTTCTGACCCTAAACATTTAATTTTGAGAGTTGTTTCATTTAAAACTAGTTCTTTGAAAGCTTTAAACTTCATGAAGGATTCTGATTTTTCTTTAAGAAATTCCACCCAAGTCATCCTTGTATAATCATAAATGAATAACATGAAGTATTGCTCACTTTGCATACTTTTAGTCCTTGTAGGACCACATAGGTCGATGTGAATTATTTCTAATGGTTGTGATTTTGTATGCTCTTTGATCTTGAAACTTGCTTTTGTTTTTTTCCGATGAAGACAATGTCTACAAACATATATAGGAGGTTTTAATATCATTGGTAAGTTTCTTATGACACCTTTCTTTCTTATTTTTACAAGATTGTCGAAATTTAAGTGCCCCATTCTTAAGACAATGCCACATCATACTTTCATCAATTTGACTCATGTTACATTGTTCTTCATTTTCTAGGATGTATACATTACTTGAAGTTCTTGTTGGACAAAATGGCCACACTAAGAGGGGCGTGAATCAGTGTGAGAGTAATTATAAAATTTTACCCTCTTTTAATCAATTTGTAGAAGGAGCAAGTCGATAAGCCGACTTGAATGAGGACTGAATTAGTCGATCAGTCGACTAAGTTGATGGGACGACTTAGTCGATCAGCCGACTAAGTCGGTCGGCCGACTAAACTAAAAAGATTAAGTCAGCCATCTAAATTCGCATCGGTTCACCGAACCGACAGGTAGTTATTTTGTAACCATCTATAAATTGTATATATTAGGCTGTTGAGCCAAACGAGAACTCAGTTCAGTTCTCTACTTTGTATGAACTCATTATATTAATATAATCTATTTTATCCTATCCGTTCTTGTCTCTTGTCTCTGTTCTATATTTATGTATGTTTTAGTATGTATTATTGGTAACCTTATGTGATCTTTGAGATTACAACATTGGTTTCGTTGCCGGTAGTACATGACTGAAATATATTCTCACATATGATACCAGAGCAAGAGATTAAGGACTGGTGGAAATGTAAAATTGCAAACTACTTGCAGAATTACGCACGAAGGAACAGATTAACAGTCGCTGAAGCAAAAGCAAGATTTTTTACAGAAACACATGAAAAGTTTGTCGAATCAGTGCCCCAACTCTTGAAGCAACTCCTGGATGAGAAATCCAGACACAACTACAGAACAACAGTTGCTGGAGAAACTGATCCGAGGAGGCAGAACAAATTTGTCGGAGTGGTTTGAGAAAATCGTCGACGACTTCTGTGAGGAGAAAGCAGTCGAAGACAGAACTTCGGTGGAAACCGTCAAAGAAAAATTTTACACCGATTTCACCGAACAATTTGTGTGTTCCCTACCGACCTTGCTATTCAAATTATTGATCTAGAAAGGAGCAGGACACATTGTTGAAACTCGACCACCACTGTACGAACAACCATCCAACACTAACTGGGAGGAGAAGCAGAGGAAGTGGGAAAAATTCATTGCAGAAAGGGAGTGGGAATACTTCCTAAGAAAATAAATCAAACTATCCGGGCTTTCTAAAAGCGTCGGGTAGGAAATGGGGGGGTAGCTGGTCATGTGTCGAAGATAGAGTATAGTGGATCCTAGTCGACACAAACCAGATAAACAGTCACTAGTAATGAGAAGTCGACCAAAAGGGATCTCGAGAGGATAGATCGAACGAAAGTATGTCAGACATTCAAAAATTAGAAAGGGATGAGAGATACAAGAGAAGGGAAGCACAACGAGAAAGGGCCTTAGAGCTGCATAGAGGAAAAAACCCTAGGGAGAACGATAAGGAAGAAAATCCGCTAGAGTCGGGTCATGACTGACAGGAAGAGGGCGTCGAGCAAGAAGTGTCCCCTAAGGAGGAAGAATTATGGATAGAGCAGCCAGAAGCTCTCCAACTAAGAGCTCCTGATGAAGGAACAACCCTTTCCCCATTGAATCCGAGTACTAGAATACAGAATATTGTCGAAAACAACCTCTGACTACGAGCTGGTGACTTCACTATATGGAGCCGACTAGGCGATGAACCAGATCCTGCATGACACCTTATTATACGTCGACCAGTGGAAGGGAACTGGGTGACGTTTCAAGCGGCGGCCTCCCTCTGAAGTATCCACTTGCTCTTACCGACACATGAAGGAGTGCCCCCCCCACCAAATACAGCTTTAGAATAAATTGAACAATCAGACCTGCGAACAAATAGTTGCAGTAGACCATCGACAGCAGAAGTCGACATCAACCGACTGCAATTCGACGCAGAATCCACAACCGACGAAAATGAAAGTTCTGTCGATCAAAATTCCGTAGGCATGAATACACCAATAACCCCACCACCCTGATCAACACCCCCAACTCCACTACCACCATCTTCTGAGAGTAGTGACAGTGATTCAAACATGGGTCATGGCTCCGCTCACATTCCTCTTTAAGAAGGAGATGAAGACCCCAGAGGACATTGGTTCGTCTGCGAGTCGACCTGGGAAGCCAGCCAGGTTACAGATGAAGATCGACAAATGGCACAGTTCGTAGGAGCCTTAAGGAAAAAGGCATTGAAATTGTGCATGACCTTTTTGGAAAGACAACCCAAAGTGACAAAATCTGAGATTAAGGCGCAATTTTTGTCATTCTTTAAAACTCCAGACGCTAAGCACCTGGCCGTGAAGAAGCTTAAAACCACATCACAAAAGCCAGGGGAGACCATCCACAACTATGATAAACGTTGGAAAGACCTACTAAGCCAGCTGGATTACGTTATTGATGAATAGTTACTAATTCAATGGTTTCTTGAAGGCCTATCATAGAAAGTACGCCGACACATCAGCCTAGAGACGTTCAAAACGTATGAGGATGCGCTAACAAAATCTCTTCAGGTGGATATGGACGAAGACATACCTGCTTACCCCACGGACCACAGATTGGAACAGCAACTTGAGAATGTACAGAAGTCTCTGAAGGAGCTCAGCCTCAAGAATCAAGAGATCTGGTGTACCAAATGCTCGACAGCCGGTCATTCGAAAGATAACTGTCAACAAGAGTATAGCCAACAAGACATCCGCTTTGTACAGGCCAAATCTTTTTGCGACATTTTCCAGGAACAAGAAGATCACTCCAGAAAAGATTGTCCATTTAACATGAAGAACGGAAAGGCTTCCTGGTGCGCCATCTGCGAAACCAAAATTCATAACACTACCGACTATCAGTTAAACCTAAAGAAATGACAGAACTATCACGTGGTATACCAAACGAATGCAGTAGCGCAACACAACAAGCAAAACAATCCAGCAAATGATCAGAATGGAAAAAGATACGACAGTCGATGATATGAGCACCAGTAAGATAATCGACGCCAAGGCTATGGAGGAAGAGGTCGATTCCCTGGGAATCGCGACATATGCCTACGCCGACCAACCTAGTGCTTCACATGTTACAAAGAAGGTCACTGGTATGCAGACTATCCATACAAGGAAAAGACTGATCTCAAATTCTGTACCCACTGTGTAGTAGGCGATCACTCATTATAGGATTGTCCTACTATGTTAGAGAAAATTAATACCAAGAAAAATGTTAATGTCTTGTCTTGTGTGAAAAAGAATGATGTAATAACCACTAAAAATCTACATATTGTAACTCGACAAGGCACAAAAGCAGGACTTGATAACCCCATAATTAGTAAGATTAAAGACACAAACGTTTATCCCAACCCAATGAAGGAAAAACAAACACATAAAGAATCCACACATGTTTTTCAAAACATTGCATGACAAGAAGACCTCCATAACAGTCGACCCAATACAATAAATCAACTAATCCAACTTCTTCAAACAGACAAATCAGTATCGCACTTCATTGACTTATTACATGAAATAAAAGGAACAAACCTGGAAAAACAAACCAAAAACATTTGTAGCTTGAATCAAAAAGACAAAAGTGATGCCGACCCACTTGTCGACCTAGAAATCGAAGGTTACCACGTCCGACAAGTAGTACTTGACTTTGGCTCACTGGTAAATATCATGACCCGGGATACTTGGGAACATATGGGTAGACCTCGACTTTACGAGTCAGGCATATACCTAAAGCTCGCCGACCAAGGCCTCATTGAACCCATCGGAGTCTGGAAAAACATTAACACGACCATCAAGGGAATCTCGACCAAGGTTGATTTTGAAATTATTGACCCAAAATAAGGATCCAGCTCCTTCCCAGCGCTCATCGGTTGACCTTGGGGTCGAAAGATGAAAGCATCCATATCTTTGGACAAGGAACACATCAAATTAAAAGGAAATGGTCAAAAGGTCATTGTACCCATTCATCCATGCCAAGGGGAGCCTTGGACTGAACCTATTGATGAAGAAGTCAATATCAGACAACTTTACCAAATCCACAACGATGCAGACTACATAGAACCAAACATCCATGGAGAACTTAACTTAGGTAACCAAGACTCAGTTGGTTATAACTCAGATGCTGAATTATATGAATGGGATATTGAGAATTACGAAACACAAGCAAGAGGGTGCTGGACCATACAAAAAGTATAGAAAAAACCCACCCAATAGTGCTTCATAGTATCCATTATTCCAAAAATCTTTGAAAAGAAAATCAGGGAACACCCTACCTTACAACCAACTAACCTAAATTCTCCACAACTACCAAGGTATAAGGAGAGGGAATCACCAGTCGGGCATATTGAGAAAGTATCTAAAAATATTGGTGAACATGGCTGACTTCAAAGCTTAGTTGAAACATTTACAGGTCAAGCAGCTAGATGGTGGGATACCCACTAGATGAAACTACAGACCTGGACAACTGCTTCGAATTACTTTGTCGAGAGGTTTGGAGGAAAGAAATTAACCCAGCAAGCTCAGATACCTATCTTTACTCAAGGCCAAAACCCATGGGAACATATCAAAACCTGTGAAAAGGAGTGGAGAAGAATGGGCTACAAGGATGAGCGAACCTGGCCACATTTGTTTCCCTCAACCCTAGCCGACTTACCCAACAAGTGGTATAAGATGGAAGAAGCTAGAGATGAAACCTTCTTATGGCATGAACTCAGGTAGAATTTTATTAAAGACTTCAATTTCATACCGCAAAACAAAGCTCTGGTTGAGACAGCAAAACAAATTAAACAATTCATCCAACCGACCAAAAATCAACCCTTACAAGACCATCGACAGATAAAGAACTGTAACAATCTACAAAAATTGTCAAAATCACAGTCGACCCGTTTATAATTAGAAAATGAACACACAGAAGGAAAGAGCTTCAGATGGAAATCCAACCACATTGAAACAACAAAACCTATCCGATCCATCCTGAAAATTTGCAACAATAGACAAAGAAGATATTGACATAATGACTGCAACCGACTTCCCTACCACATTTTCATAGTTCAAAGAAGGAAGTCGGCCTATTAATGAAGCTAAAGCACCAGAGTTTCTAGATTCCAAAGTAAAAACTAAAGAAGTCGACATATCAAACGATGATCGACCAAAAATAGCAAGAATTGGTGACTATTGGAACAAACAATAGACCACAGAGATCGTGAACTTACTAAAAGAGTTCCAAGATGTCTTTGCCAGGGACTATAAAGACCTAAAAGGATTAGTCCAAGAAATGGGAGAGATGAAAATTGATACTAAACCTGATGTTCGACCTGTTAAGAAAAGACCTTATAAACTGGCTCACAAGTACAAGGAAATAGTAAAAAAGGAAATCAATAACATGTTAGCAGCAGGGATCATTTACCCTATCAACCAGTCAGGATGGGTAAGTCCAATGGTCATACAGCCCAAGAAACATGACCCAACAAGGTTAATAATTTGTGTCGACTTTCGGGAACTCAACAAATTAACACTAACAGATCCATTCCCAACCCCTTACGCAGATGAAATATTGAATGAAGTTGCAGGACATGAATGCTATTCATTCACAGACGGATTCTCAGGCTACAACCAAGTACCAATAGCTAAAGAGGATCAAAAGAAGACAACATTTGTGTGTGAATTTGGTTCCTTTGCTTACAGAGTTATGCCTTTTGGATTAAAGAATGCACCTGTAGTGTTTTCTCGAATTGTTTTCAAGACATTCCAAGAATACATATATAATACCATGGCAGTATACTTCGACGACCAGAAAATATACTCCACCTTAAAAGACCACTACAAATGGCTCAGACTTATGTTGGAGAGATGTCGACAGATTCAACTCTCCCTGAACATTAAGAAATGTATATTTATGAATCCCATAGGCATACTATTAGGGCATATTGTCTGTAAAGAAGGTATCAAGGTCGACTTTGCAAAGATTAAAATTATCCTCGACTTGAAACCACCAGTAAAACCTAAACAAGTCAGGGTGTTACTTGGCCATACAGGCTATTATAGGAAATTCATCAGACACTCTTCAAATATGACCTATCCTCTAGAAGAATTACTAAATGAAGATCAAGAGTTTAAGTGGACAGAGGAATGCCACATCTCTTTCGAAAAATTGAAAAGAAAATTAGTCGAAGCCCCCATTCTAAAATTTCCAAACTGGTCGATCAAATTCCATGTGCATATCAACGCATCAGGAATATCAATAGGAGAAATCCTAACTCAACCAGGAGATGATGGGATGGATCACCCTATAGTTTACAGTAGTCGAAAATTAAATAAGGCTGAAAGAAACTACTCGACTACAGAAAGAGAAGCCTTAGGTATGGTATTTTCCCTCCAAAAGTATCAACATTACCTTTTATCCAATCCCTTCATATTCTATACCGACCATCAAGCCTTGAAGTACCTTGTCAATAAACCACTTCATCATGGGAGGATTTGTCCATGGCTACTCCTCTTCCAAGAATTTGAGTTTGAAGTCGTTGTCCGACCAGGAAAGCTAAATGTCGGGCCCGACCATCTATCCCGAATAGACACAGGAGAGGAACTGACCGGATTCGACGATGACTTACCGGATGCACATTTATTTCACATAGAAGCAGTGCCAGCAGAACTAGAGGAAATAGCTCAGTTCTTAGAAAATGGTCAGGCACTAGAAGGTATGAATACCAAGAAGAAACAAATCTTAGCTATGAAGGCTGCACCATATAGCCTCATCAATGGATTTTTATACAAAATGGGATTATATGACATCCTTAGAAGGTGTGTACTCGAACATGAATGAGACCAAATCATGCATGAAGCACACTATGGACCTGCAGGAGGACATTTCCAAGCAGACACAACTGTAAAAAAAATCCAACAGTCAGGATTATGGTGGCCGACACTCCACCGAGACTGCAAAAGTTTTGTTAGTCGATGTGACAGATGTCAACGACTTGGTCGACCTCTGTCGAGCACAGAAATTCCCTTGATATCAGTAAACTCTAGTCTCACATTCGAAATATAGGCTATAAACTTCATAGGACCATTTCCTATCCCAGCAAAAAAATTAGGTGTAAGATATATTATCACTGTAGTAGAATATGTCACTAAATGGGCAGAAGCTGAACCTGTCGATACATGTTCGAGTGAGGTAGCCGCTAAATTTATCTATGAAAATATCATCACTAGATTCAGATGCCCACTAACATTGATTAGCGACCAAGGGACACACTTTGTCAATAAAACTATCAAAAATTTGACCGACCAATTCCACATCGACCACCGACGGAGTACAACATATCATCCTCAGTCGAACGGAGCGATTGAAGCTTTCAATAAAACATTAACAAAAGGGTTAACCAAAATATGCAATACTGACAAAGAAAACTGGGATGAGAAAATCCCTGTAGTCTTATGGACGTATAGGATAGCCTATAAACACTTGACCGACCAAACCCCCTTTTGATTAGTCTACGGACAAGAAGCTGTAGTCCCTCTACACTTCCGACAACAGATGCCTACTATTGAAAAAATCCTCCATGTCGATGTCAAATAGGGAAGGAAGGACTGACTACTTCATCTCAGTAAGCTGGAAGAGCACCGACTCATCGCTACACAACACCAAGAAATTCAGAAGAACCAACAGAAAGCATGGCACGACCGCAATATCAAGAACAAAAACCTAGCGGTCGATGACTTTGATTTACTCTACAATAGTCGGATCAAAATAAAACCTAAGAAACTCCACACAGAATGGATGGGACCGTACATTGTCGATGAAATACACCCCAATGGTTCAGTTCGACTAAAGACGATGCAGGACCTAATATTTCGGAAGCTCGTTAATGGAGGCCAACAAAAACGTTACAAAAACTGGAAAAAAAAATTCATATAATGACCATAACCGGCAACCAAAATCCATAAAAACCTAAAAAATTCCAAAAATCAAAACAAAATACTCCAGACACAAAACCATGACAGGAAAACACCACTTCGACAACCGCCATCATGACCATTGACCATTCTTGTCGACTATTCTTCCCACTGACACCAGCCGATGACCTCGATAGTCCCATCGCGCATTTATAACCTCGAGCGCTGAAATCCATTTGCCATTAGTTCACACTCACGTATTACAACTAGAACGTCAAGTCCGCCATTAATACATCCATTACCACACACCACCACACCAGCACCTATAAATAATGAACCGTCGAAGGTTCATTCACCGCACTCTTTACACACAAAACACTTGAACACTCAGTCGACCAAAAACTGAGAACCCTCTAGTAACCTCGACCAAACAGACATAATGGCCCCCAAATAGACCAGAGCATCAACCAAAGTGAAAGAGATACAGGCTGCGGATACACCTTTGGTCCACAGACTAAAGAACATAAAAAACGCCAAAGTACAGGAGGGCCCATGGCAAAAACTATGGGCCGAGATCCAAGAATGGTCCTTTGTCGACAAGAAAATGACTCAAGCAGCTGAAAAATTCCAACGCAGCACCCTCTTTGGATATGCCAATGCACCGCTGATGGCAAGCTTTGGTGGGACAAAAGAAGCTACTGTGAAATTCATTATCAACCAATATCACAACGGTCGGTTCTACTTTGACGAGCTGATTGACATTTCTGGGGATGTCATCTCCAAACTGACTGGCCTATCCAACAAAGGAGACCCTGTACCAGTCGGAATCAAGGAAGGACTGGTCAAAGAGCTTACGGGATCGTCGTCTGGGAAAAATTCCAAAGGGTTGATGATCGAGCAAATCACAACTCGAACGCCACAGATTGTGGCCAAAATCATCGCAATCACACTCACATTGGCCGGGTGAGGCAACGACCTCAAGTTGGAAATGCTGGAGGTCGTCGACACTATTGCCACCAATGATCAAATCTACAGATGGGGAGATTATGTCGCTGACATGATCAAAACCGTATGCGAGCGATGCCAAGAGATGGGAGGAATCATCAAGTTCCCCTCCCTCATCCTATGGATCGTTATGTACCACATCTATCTGGAAGGAAGCCCAGTCTTTCGAGAACAGTCAAGGTTCAACATGTACATATTTAAACCCTTTTCCCAGAAAGGAACCCCATGTGAGCTAGAGCAATGGAAAGTGTTTCTAGAAAACTGGTTCCAACAACTAAAGGTTCACACAACTAGATGGAGGGTGCCTCAAAACATTTGATGAAATCTACCAGCGAACTCCCACATCCATCTAGAACTCGACCATACCTCAATGTGGTATATGCAGGGCGAGGCCTCCAATGCCAAAGCCCTTGACTACTACCCGACTATCGACCAAATTTTCTGAGAATTGTCTTGACAGACTAAAACAAAGATTCCAGTGCCCGAAGCAACTAAACAGGTTGAATTATCCATCGAGGTGCCACTCATCGACCAAGAGAAAGAGGAATACTACAAGCTCAACCTCTACATCAGCACATTTGTGTCGGAGGACATACTGATTGAACCCACTGGTCGGATACAAATAACAAACAAATCGTCGACCGCAAAAGCAGCTGACCCACAGCCACCAAAACCAAAGCCACAACCACAGTAGCAAACAACTCTTCTGACTCCAGCAAGTGTCGCCCCGACTCAGGAACCAATGGGTGAAGTTGAGCCCGACAACCCTGAGTACGCTCTATCAAGAGCCATCATTCGAAAACTTGCCAATGAGATAGCAGCAGGAAGGAAGAAAATCAGAGCGCAAAAAGAACAACAAGGCAAAGGTAAGTGAAAACTTATCATTACCGACTTTTCCAATGATGAAGAAGAACTAGCAGCTACAGCCCTTAACATTATAGAGGATTCTGCCGCAAATAAAGTGCCGGTTGAAACTCAGTTCTAGTGGTGTGTGGAAGCAGGGGCCCCCGAAGGTCGACCAAAGAAGGAAAAAACAATGATGACGCCTGAAAACATCGTCGATCTTGTGTCGACCCCTCCACCTCCATCGCCGACAAAAATAGTCGAAGAGAAAGCACCGGCACAATAGTCGGTTAGCCCCCTCGACTTATACAAAAGCGTCATGCTGGAGACGGTAAAAGAAAATTTTGATAAAGACACCGACCTAAAAGCATTCTTCGAGACATTGCTTGCGATGTTTCAGTCGGCCCAGAAAATTTCCACCCAGGCTCCCATGTACACAGCTAGCAGAACACAACCCACAGTATTTGCACACATCACGTTGACCTTCACCCGACAATCTGACCAAGAAGATGACATGGTTGGACAAGTGCAGTATACTATCAAACCAACCGACCCCGAACCCCAGGCCGACTTACCAACCACTACACCTCCGGAAGCAGACATACCTTCCGACGTAAGTCCACACCGTACTTCCCCCAAACCCATCACCCCTGACCATTCCCCCACTCCTTCACCACTGCCACAAGAATCCCAACCACCCCCACCACCCCCTGAATCACGGAAAGACATACCCCAACCATCTACATCCACACAGCCGGATGTGGTCATACCACCTCCCCAGCCAGAAAAACCTTCGACTTCCATCCCGCAAACCAAAGGCCCCACCACAACTGTTGCAGGTACACCGAAGACAGAAGTAGAAAAGCACAAAAAGAGGAAGGAGCATCATGGAAAGACTACCAGACTTCGGATTAGCTTGAAGGATGCAAGCTCCTTGATCGACATAGAGGTGGGCCAACTCCTCAAAACTGTAGCCAAAGAATCCAAGACACGGACTGAGCGAAAAACTAAAGAGCTCACAGACAAAAATACAGAATAGGTTGAGTTTCTTGACAAATGCAGGACTTTAGCTCAGTCTATCATACTAGGCCCCATAGAAGTCGACACCGATAGACTACTTGAAAGAGCATACCAGTTATTTGAGAGCATGGTGTCAACCAGCCAGGCGTGCCTCCAAGAAACCAAGGAGGAATAGAAAGAGGAGACTGCCAGACTGCTACTGGCATAGCACACTGCCTTCTCTGAAGCATACAAAGTACTACAGGACCATATGGAAGAGTCTGTCATCACCGAAGAAGTTTTAAGAGACTGGCCTACTCACTATGGGCAAGTTTATCGACAGACTCAGCAAGGGATTCAGGCTTTGGAGAGCAGGAAGATCACAGAGGCAGCACTTAGGTAGACAATAGAAGAATAGATAGTGCTGGAAACCAACAAACTACAGAAACTGGAATGTGAAGCACATCAGTGGGTGCAACAATCTCTTCCCAACTTAGAGAAAGTCGACATCATCTTCCCACAGATGAAACGACTCATCGACACAACAGAAGAGCAGAACCAGTTCCTAGGCCCCAACATGGAAAAGATCGTTGAAGTCCCCATCTCAGAGAAGATGTCGGTGCTGTCAAGCTTAACCACATTAACCATCGACATCCAAAAAGATTTGCAGAGTTGGAAAGACTTCCAACATCACCTCGCCATCACAGCTCCAGCCATTGTTGAGGTCTGTGTGCAGAAAAGACCAATCATCCGTCTTCACAGCCCACCACAATAAAATTCTTGGAAACCAAACAAACAAATTTTGTACCTCCCTGTTTCTTCGGGACGAAGAAATGTTTTGTTCGTGGGGGAGATGTAGAAGGAGCAAGTCGATAAGTCGACTTGAACGAGGACCGACTTAGTCGATCAATCGACTAAGTTGATGGGCCGACTTAGTCGATCAGCCGACTTAGTCGATCAGCCGACTAAGTCGATCGGGCGACTAAACTAAAAAGATTAAGTCAGCCATCTAAAGTCTTGTTGGTTCACCGAACCGACAGGTAGTTATTTTGTAACCGTCTATAAATTGTATATATTAGGCTGTTGAGCCAAACGAGAACTCAGTTCAGTTCTCTACTTTGTATGAACTCATTGCATTAATATAATCTGTTTTAGCCTATATGTTCTTGTCTCTTGTCTCTGTTTTATATTTATGTATTTTTTAGTATGTATTATTGGTAACCTTATGTTATCTACTATATTACAACACAATCAGAGCATATCAATCATTATTTTGTCAATTGCATAATCAAATCCATCATGAGTCATAAGCACAACATCACATAAAAAGAGACACAATAATATATGGAATTTTGATCTTTATTTATTGTACATGGAAGACAACAATCTTCTTGATTACAATCAGCACCAACTGATGAGAAGAAAACCAACTATCATAACAAGACCTAGCATATTTTTCTTAGCTCCAACTAAGAAGGGTTTGAGGAGTCCAATCCTCAAGTGCAAGATTCTTCTTGCAAGAAATCATATGGCTCTGCGGAAAAAAACAACCTCTACTCTACACATCAATATCTGCTCATATCTGCTGCTCATAACTATTGCTTATCTTTATTGCTCATCATTCTTGCTCATCTCTGCTACTGGTCATCTTCTAAGTCATCACTATATACTGATAAGTCATTTCACTGCCACACACCACTCATGTACATCATTGTATACCTCATCATACACAATTATTGAACAAGTAATTCTTCTCTAATTTCAATGAACATAAGGCATGCATTGTCATGCATCATCGTCATTGGGTATGCATCCTCATCATAAAATATGCATCATCATCAAATATGCATCATCAACATAAAGTATACATCATAGAGCATAGGAGATAATCATCACTCTGTGGTATGCATGTACATCATATTGTATATGGTGCATCAACATCATAGAGTGTACATCATTATCACACGAATTATCATCATAAAGTGTATCATGTCATAGCATAAAGGTGTGCAATATCATCATCATAACCTTATAATGACTCCAAATAGATATATCAATATAGAGGATCACATACTAAGATCAAAGATGAACTCTATCCATGAGAGACATGTGTCATCACAAGAGAAACCTAGAAGAATGAACCATACATTTTCGAATAAAACTTGATGAAGAAACAATAGAACACCCAAAAGAAACTCTAGATCATGTCATCGCATAGCCCTCATAACAATATTTCCAGCACGCTGAGAATTTTGTAATTCTTATTCCATATGAGAAATTTATGTCAATTTTAGTGAAGATGCCCAAAAATATCTATAAAAACAAATTGCTCCTCTGCTGCTGCAAAAAAACCCTCAGACCAATCTCCATGAATTCAGTTCTCTGCATCCATCATTGACTGTTTTTTCATGTGTTTATATACACATTAAAGTGGACATGTTTCTTGCTGGCCGACTTGTCTTCAAAGGTAAGAGTGGTAAGAATTTTAATTTTTAATTTGACTTTTAATTGTCACACAAACTTCTTACCACTTCAATGGTCAACCTTATGTATTTTTATTATTTTTATTACTTCCTCAATGGCCAAACTTATGTATTTTTATTTCTTACCACCTCAATGGTCAACCTTATGTATTTTTATTAGTTTTCTTACCACCTCAATGGTCAACCTTATGTATTTTTATTAGTTTTCTTACCACCTCAATGGTCAAACTTATGTATTTTTATTATTTTTATTTTAAAACATCCTTCAAAGTAAACCACATTATTTAAAATTCATGGAATTTTGTCCTCCACATCTTCATAGGGTTGCATCAAGCCACTAGGAAGTTTAATGGCATTCCATGTGCTTGGTGACATCATGGGATTCAATATTGTCACTAAATGGGCCATCATCAAGCCAATATGTGTGTGGGTGCCTTAACCACATTAAGTGCAAGCAATGGGCATCAAGGTATTCACAAGGTTCCATGACTTCATTAAGTCACCAAATACCATATCATAATGCCATCTAACTATTTCAATTTCAGGTAGTGGGATCCATGACCTTTGTAATGGAATCAAGGTCTTCATCAGGGATTCCAAGTCTTCATGGGATCCTTTATCATACCACATACATGTTCATGGGTTCTATAGCCTGTCAATGACCATACAAGGTCATCATCATCATACAAGAGCTCTATGAGACAACAAGGGTTGTAATATCATTACACCATCAAGTGTGGGTCCAAGGAATCCTTCCAGTATTCTTCATGAAGAAAGAGGATTCTTTGACATGCTAAGGGGCTTCATGGGCTTCTTCACTCATCTAAACCATACCAGGAGACCTTCAAGGGTCAAGATCAATCATGAAATCATATGTGGGGTGGTTGGGTCTTCTCATGGGGTACTATGATACCATAAGAGCATGAATGACCACATAGTGGGTCATTAATTCTTCTCCAACCCATCTAGGGGTTCTCCATCATCAATCTAGGCTTCAGGACCATCTCCAGGGTCTTCAACACCATCAGCAAGGTGGTGGATCCAAAATCCATCCTTGTGGGTACAAGGACCTTGTCAAATATGTACAAGGTCCTTAAAGGAATAAAACCACTCTGTAAGGGGTCCAAGGATCTAACCCACTTTGTAAGGGCCCAAGGCACTACAAGTGGGACTTGGTGGTATCTATGACAACCTGTGGGGCCAATGCAAGTCCATGTTGGAATCAATGATAATTTCATCAACAATATCCCCCTTTGGCATTGATGACAACAACTTGTGTTACCCCTATGAGCATGATTTTATTTTTTCTTCATCTCTCCCTTTGTCTTCATCTCTCCCCCTTTGGCATCAATGGAAAAGGGTTTCCACATACCTGTATCTGAAATCACTGATCACAGATCATTTCTCCCCCTGTCAATATGCACGATCCTAGGACCTGTCTGTATAACTGGAGTAGTCATCCTTTCTCCTTTGAGTTCATCCTCCAACCTCATGAACTCAAGATGTGCTAAGGCCTTTGAGAGACCTTACACTTTCCTTGCCACATGGAATCCATCCTCCCTACTCTAATCAACCTCTCATATCTGAAACCGCTCGGTCTTCTTCATCCATACTTTCTTGTTGGCATCTCTTATTTCAGCACTTGTTCCTTCATATGTTTTGGCTTTCCTTAACAAGCTATATAGGAAACTTCTCAAGGGTTGTTTCTGTGTACTCCTACAATCTTGAACTTTGTGCCCAAATCTAACACTTCATCATACGATAATGTGTAGCAATGTGGCCAACATTATTGCATGTCCAGCACCTGACTAAACTGTTGGAACTTCCAACACTTCTTTGATCAGCTTCATGACTCCATGCCTGAGAGTGTCCCTGACTGTAGGAATTTGTCTTTTGATCTTAAAATCTTGTTGTTGATGTATATGAAGGACTCCTTCTTGGTTGACTTCTTTGACTTACACATTCTTGGGCTTTGTGGCCAAACCCACTATAGGTGTAACATATCAATGTGTGACATGTGGTAGAAACATGTGTGACTTGATTACATGTCCATCATCTAACTAGGTCATTAAGGATTCCAACCCTTATTCTTCCATAGAATCTACAATCCATAGCCTTATGACCATAGTTAGAAAAAAAATAACAATAACCATTGAAACCACTTTCATACATGGGTCTTTGAGTTATTTCTTTTCTGAACTTGCCTTAAGGAATAGATATCGCTTCTTGATACATCCTTGAAATACCAGGGTCTTTGTTTTCATGTGCATGTACATCGCAAGCATCTTTGGATGTTGATGGACCTGATTCTGGAGTCTTTGGAGACCAAGTGTCATCTTCATATTTTTCTTTGTCCTTCTTGTAACCAAGACCAGTTTTGTCACATGTATATCTTTGGCAATACAAGATCTTATCTAGGACAACTAAACTATCCTTGAACTTGACAAAAACATCATTCTTCTCATCTTTCTTCCTGAGACCAACTACCTCCATTTCCAGCTTCTGGATAGTCTCCTCCTTTTCTTCCAGCTGAATCTTCAAGATTTATTCTATTCTCTTGGATTCCTCCAGCTGAGTCTTTAGATCATGATTGACCTCTCTAGTTTCTTCAAGCACTTCAGCAAGTTCTTCCGGTTCTTCCTTTTAACCGATCAATTCATTCTTTATTTTTTCAATTTCAGCATCCTTGTGCCACGACTCTTTGTCCTTGTTTTTGAGTTTCACGGGAAACACTTTTAATGTCATGTTATTTAGTTGATATTCATTCAAGGAGTCCAACATTTTATTTTTGAACTTCATGAAGTCACTATGGTTTAAATTTAATGTGTTCAGAAACCAATTGGCTATGAGATCAATATTCAGCAACGTGAGATGTATCTCATGTCCATCGTATGATATCCCTTCATCATCATTTGTAAGAACCTTTTCACTTTCACCGCACAAGCCATAATTACAATCACAAGAGTCTATACATTTACTGGAGTCCTATTATTTATTGTCTTGTTCTTGATTGACCTCCTCAAGGGGCTTGTCTTCTGATTACTGGTCTGTCTTTTCAAGTTATAGTCTTTCCTTCTGATACTCGCTTTCCAACTTGAACCATAGGTATTTGGCTGAAGTGTACTCCCCTACACTTTCCTTCATTGAGTTGGGAAGTCCATCCATGAGGGAATCCAAGGCTGTAGTGTTTTCCTTCTTTGCTTCCTTCTGTGCAACTGATTTACCCTTCTTGTTTGATGGAGTGGGTGGATTGATCGCAAACTCCCAAAAACCAAATTTCTTTAGATAAGCCTTCAATTTGCTCCTCCAAATGAAATAATCTGTCATATGAAGTATAGGAATGTCATTGCTTGATGACTCTTCATATGCTTCCATTGTGTCTCCACAGATCTCCTTCAAGCTTGCTAGGATTGTGATTAAGGCCTGCTCTGATACCAATTGTTGGACACAATGGCCACACTAAGAGGGGGGTGAATTAGTGTGAGAGTATTTATAAACTTTTACCTTATTTTAATCAATCACAGCATATAAATCATTAAGTCATCAATTGCATAATCAAATCCTTCATGAGTCATAAGCACAACATCACATAAAAAGAGACACACAAATATATGGAATTTTGATCTTTATTTATTATACATGGAAGACAACAATATTCTCGATTACAATAAACACCAATTGATGAAAAGAGCACCAACTCTCATAACAGGACCCAACCTAGTTTTCTTAGCTCCAACTAAGAAGGGTTTGAGGAGTCCAATCCTCAAGTGCAAGATTCTTCTTGCAAGGAATCATATGGCTCTGGTGCATAACCAACCTCTACTCTGCACATCAATCTCTACTCATCACAGTTTCTCATCTATGTTGCTCATCATTGCTTCTGATCACTACTACTCATCTATGTTTCTCATCACTACTACTCATCATTGGTGCTCATCATTGTTGTGCATCACTACTGCTCATCTCTGTTGCTGGTCATCTATTGAGTTGTCACTATATACTGATAATTCATTTCACTGCCATACAATGCTCATGTACATCATTGTACACCTCATCATACACAATTATTGAACAAGTAATTCTTCTTTGCTTTCACTGAACATAAGGCATGCATCGTCATGCATCATCATCATAGGTATGCACCACCATCATAGGATATGTATCCTCATTGTAACACCCTATTTTTTACCCCATTTTCATTAAAAATGTATATGATGTTTATATTGTACTTAATCGTGGTGTGGAGCTAAAGGAAAAATCCCCACCATTGATTTATCGTTTCAGGTTCGACGATTAAAATCGATGCCAATGGTATTTTGTGCTAGTTGGCACATTATAATTTTTGGACATCATGTAAATATGCAATTTAATTAAAAACCCACAACAAGCTATGTCAATGCAACAAATAACGAGATGGGGGCATGATTTCCTAAGGATAAGGGGGGGATATTCAAACCTTGGGCCAATAGGAAAAATCCAAATGTCAATAAAAGAATCCAAAAGAGTTGGAAACTACTTTCTTGTCTTATTCAACAAACCACTTAACTCTCCAAGGAGTAGTTTGGAAGTTATTTCCTTGGGGAAAGGGGAGTATGGGTAGCCGTCAATTCTAGCAGGGCTATCAGACTTTGACCCCGCTCTTTCCCAAGGGATATCTCTCATCCATTAACCTCACGTGGAGGAAGACAACCTCATTCTTCACTCACAGGGCTAGTCGCAGCTCACCCTCACACAATTGCAATTGCATTTTTCCTCATGCACACAAGAAGTTGATTTCCTCATGTGGGATTTCGATTCGGGGTGCAATCCGTTTTTCCATTCACGTTTTTGCACATTCTGGATTTTTCCTATGTCTGGGAAGTTAATTGGGAAAATATCAATCGCTGGGATATTTGTCTGATGGATTTGTTGTTGTTTATCCTCATCACCCGACTAAGGAAAACCATTTCTTTTTTTTGCACAGCGAGTGAGAGAAGAGACCCACTATTTCTTGGGTGTTGTTGAGTCCATTTTGGCCACGTTAGGGCCAAAATGTCCCTGAGAATCGAATTGTTGTTGGGGGGGGGGGGGTTTCACCCATCTTGGAAATTCGTTTTGTTGCCAAAATTGTTTTCCTCAACCTAGAATTGTGTATTTTGCTATGTATGCATTTGTGCTTTGGTATGAACTTAATTGGGAATAGAAATGGGGTCTTACCAGCTTGATCAACCTAGTGTGTGAAGGAACCTCACAGACAGATATAGGAGGTTGGTTTTCTTCTTTGCACACCCTGAATAGCGCTGGAAGGGAAGGCATAGCCCGAGGGACTGTGTAGCAGAGAAGGGGATGCTTCCTTTTGTTGGGTGTGTAGATTTTCTAGAAGCCAAGATAGATCTGGTGCAGGTGTCCATAGCTCTGTGGTTGAGCTCACTAGCTTAGCAGTCATCCTTTCCAGCTCCTTTGTAGCCTGATAAACCCAACTGTGTTGGTTTGGCTGAATTTTGTGGTATCCTTGGCTATATGTGAGCCTGCTAGTGTTTTTTATTCCTTATGGGAATCATGCCTAGCTCGAGGGTGGAAGTGTTGCTGAGAGATTGATGAGCACACTGGCCTATGGTTCGGTGGAACGTTGTAGCAACATAGGTACTTGTGGGATGAGCTTCACTTCCAACATAAGTATTCTTGTGTTTAAATCTCTGTATTTACATTTGATAATGAATTACAATGAACATGTGAATGAATGGAATGGATTTTCTTCCGTTGTGTGTTAAATATTTATGCATCTGTGCATGTTATTACTTCAATGGATTTGTTTGTATGTTTATGGGGCTAGTTTACCTGGATTGTTAGCAGTAATGCCGCGTCCTCTCCATCAAGATGAGGGGTGGGGAGGTGACACTGATCATCAAATATTCACCGTCATCATATTAATGTGCACCATGTATGCATCATCAACATCAAGTATACATAATAGTGCATAGGAGAGCATCATCACACTATGGTATGCATGTACATCATATTGTATAGGAGTACACCAATGTCATAGAGTGTACATTAGTATCACATGCATTATCATAATAAAGTGTATCATATCATAGCATAAACGTGTGAAATATCATCATCATAACCTCATAATGAATCCAAATATATATATCAATATAGAGTCTCACATACTAAGATCAAAGATGAATTCTATCCATGAGAGACATGTGTCATCACAAGAGAAACCCAGAAGAATGAACCATAATTTTTCGAAGATCACAAGATTAAGAAACAGTAGAAAAACCAAAAGAAACTCTAGATAATTTCATCACATATCCCTCGTAACAAGGTTTCCAATGAGCTAAGAAGTTTTGTAACTCTGATTCCGTATGAGAAAGTTATGCCAATTTTAATGAAGATGCCGAAAAAATCTTTATAAAAATGAATTGCTCCTCTACTGCTACGAAAAAAACCTCAAGCCAATCTCCATGAATTCACTTCTTTGCATCCATCATTGACTATTTTGGATGTGTTTATATACACATTAAATTGAACATGTTTCATGTTGGTCGACTTGTCTTCAAAGCTAAGAGTGGTAAGAACTTTAATTTTTAATTTGAATTTTAATTGTCACACAAACTTCTTACCACTTCAATGGTCAACCTTATGTATTCTAATTATTTTTATTACCACCTCATTGGTCAAACTTATGTATTTTTATTTTTTACCATCTCAATGTTCAACCTTATTTATTTTTATTAGTTTTCTTACCACCTCAATGGTCAAACTTATGTATTTTTATTATTTTTATTTTAAAACATCCTTCAAAGTAAACCAAATCATTTAAAATTTATGGGAGTGTGTCCTCCACATCTTCATAGGGTTGCATCAAGCCACTAGGACTTTTAATGGCATGCCATGTTCAAGGTGCCATAATGGGATTCAAGCTTGTCACTAAGTGGACCATCATCAAGCCAATAGGTGTGTGGGTTCCTTAACCACAATAAGTGCAAGAAATGGGCATCAAGGTCTTCACAAGGTTCCATGACTTCATGAAGTCACCAAAGACCACATCATCATGCCATCTAACCATGTCAAGTGCAAGTAGTGGGATCCATGACCTTTGCAAGGGCATCTGGGTCTTCATTAGGGGTTCCAAGTATTCATGGGATTCTTTATCATACCAAGGACATGTTCATGGGTTCCATCATGTCAAGGACCATACAATGTCATCATCATCGAGCTATGCCTTCCCTTCCAGCACTATTTAGGGTGTGTAAAGAAGAAAACCAACCCCCTATATATGTTTGTGAGGTTCCTTCACTCAATAGGTTTATCAAGATGGTCAGACCCCATTTCTACTCCAAATTTAGTTCATACCAAAGCACAGATGCATACACAGTAAGATACACAATTCTAGGTTGAGGAAAACAGTTTTGGAAACAAAACGAATTGCCAAGATGGGTGAAAAAATCCCCCTAATAGAAATCCGATTCCCAAGGACGTTTTGGCCCTAAAGTGACCAAAACGGACTCAACAACACCCAAGAAATCATGGGTCTCTTCTATTACTCACTATGCAACACAAAAAAAATTGGTTTTCCTCAGTCCAGTAATGAGGATAAACAACAAAAAATCCATCAGACAAAGAGCCCAGCCATTGAGCTTTACCCAATAGACTTCCCAGACATGGGAAAACTCTAGAACCTACAAAAACGTGAATGGGAAAATGGATCACTCCCTGAGTCGAAATCCCACGTGAGGAAATCAACTTCCTGCATGCATGAGGAAAAATGCAGTTGTTAGTGCATGAGGGTGAGCTGTGACTACCCCCGTGACTGAAGAATGAGGTTGTCTTCCTCCACGTGTGGGTAATGGATGAGAGATCTCCCTTGGGAAAGCATGGGGTCAAATTCTGACACCCCTGCCAGAATTGACGACTGCCCATACTCCCCTTTCCCCAAGGCAATAAATTCCCAACTACTCCTTGGAGAGTTAAGTGGTTGGTTGAATAAGACAAGAAAGTAGCTACCAACTCTTTTGGATTCTTTTATTTACATTTGGATTTTTCCTATTGGCCCAAGGTTTGAATATCCCCCCCACCCCCCTTATCCTTAGGAAATCATTCCCCCATCTCATTATTTGTTGCATTGACATAGCTGGTTGTGGATTTTTAATTAAATTGCATATTTACA
Source organism: Pseudotsuga menziesii (assembly GCA_001517045.1). NCBI lineage: Eukaryota > Viridiplantae > Streptophyta > Pinopsida > Pinales > Pinaceae > Pseudotsuga > Pseudotsuga menziesii. The sequence continues at coordinate 193,628 of LPNX010577830.1, forward strand.
TGATGTCCAAAAATTATAATGTGTCGGCTAGCACAAAATAGCATCGACATCGATTTTAATCATCGAACCTAAAACGATAAATCAATGGTGGGGCTTTTGCCTTTAGCTCCACACCACGATTAAGTACAATATAAACATCCTATACATTTTTAATGTAAACGAGGTCAAAACCCACATGTTACAATGAGGATGCATATCCTATGATGGTGATGCATACCTATTATGATGATGCATGACGATGCATGCCTTATGTTCAATGAAAGCAGAGCAGAATTACTTGTTCAGTAATTGTGTATGATGAGGTGTACAATGATGTACATGAGCAGTGTATGGTATTGAAATGAATTATCAGTATATAGTGATGACTCAATAGATGACCAGCAATAGAGATGCATAGCAGTGATGAGAAACAATGATGAGCACCAGATATGAGCAGTAGTGATGGGTAGCAGTAATGAGAAACAGAGATGAGAAGTAGTGATCAAAAGCAGTGATGAGAAACATAGATGAGGAACTATGATGAGCAGTAATGATAAGCAAAGATTGATGTGCAGAGAATAGGTTGGTTGTGTAGTAGATCCATATGATTTCTTGCAAGAAGAATCTTGCACTTGAGGATTGGACTCCTCAAACCCTTCTTAGTTGGAGCTAAGAAAACAAGGTTGGGTCCTGTTATGAGAGTTGGTGCTCTTTTCATCAAATGGTGTTTATTGTAATCGAGAATATTATTGTCTTCCATGTACAATAAATAAAGATCAAAATTCCATATATTCGTGTGTCTCATTTCATGTGATGTTGTGCTTATGACTCATGATGGATTTGATTATGCAATTGATGACATAATTGTTGATATGCTTTGATTGATTAAAATAAGGTAAAAGTTTATAATTTCTCTCACACTGATTCACCCCAATCTCAATGTGGCTATTATGTCCAACAATTGGTATCAGAGTAGGCATTTGTCACAAGCCTATCAATCTTGAAGGAGATCTGTGGAGACACAATGGAAGCATAGGAAGAGTCATCAAGAAATGACGTTCCTATACTTGATATGACAGATAATTTTAGTTGGAGGAGAAAAATGAAGGATTATGTGAAGAAATTTGGTTTTTGGGATTTTCTGATCAATCCACCCGCTCCATCAAACAAGAAGGGTAAATCAGTTGCACAGAAGGAAGCAAACAAGGAAAATACTACAGCCTTGAATTTCCTCATGGATGGACTTGCCAACTCAGTGAAGGAAAGTGTAGGGGAGTACACTTCATCCAAAGACCTATGGTTCAAGTTGGAAAGTGAGTGTCAGAAGGAAAGACCAGAACCTAAAAAGATAGATCAGGAATCAGAAAACAAGCCCCCTGAAAAGGTCAATTAAGAAGAAGACAAGAAATAAAAGGACTCCAGTAAATGTATGGACTCCTGTGATTGTAATGATGGCTTGTGTAATGAAATTGAAAATTTTATTACAGATGATGATGAATGGCTATCAAAGGTTGGACACAAGATACATCTTACATTGTGGAATATTGATCTCAGAGCCAATTGGTTTCTGAACACAGTAAATTTACACCATAGTGACTTCACGAAGTTCAAAAAGAAAATCTTGGGATCCTTGAACGAATATCAACTAAATACCATGACACTAAAAGTTTTGCTTGTGAACCTCAAAAACAAGGACAAAAAGTCATGGGACAAGGATGTTGAAATTGAACAACTAAAGAATGAATTGATCAGTTAAAAGGAAGAAATAGAAGAACCTGCTGAAGTGCTTGAAGAAACTAGAGAGCTCAATCATGATTTGAAGACTCGAATGGAGGAATCCAAGAGGATAGAAAAAATCCTGAAGATTTAGCTTTAAGAAAAGAAGGAGACTATCCAGGAGCTGGAAAAGGAGGTAGTTAGTCTCAGGAAGAAAGATGAGAAGAATGATTATTTTGTCAATTTCAAGGACAGTTCAGTTGTCCTAGATAAGATCTTGTATTTCCAAATATCTCCATGTGACAAAATTGGTCTTGGTTACAAGAAGGACAAAGAAAAATATGAAGATGACACTTGGTCTCCGAAGACTCCAAAAGCAGGTCCATCAACATCCAAAGATGATCCCCATGTACCTACACATGACAACAAAGATTCTGGTAATTCAAGGATGCATCAAGAAGCAATATTTATTCCTCAAGGCAAGTTCAGAAAAGAAACAACTCCAAGCCTAGGTATGAAAGTGGTTTCAATGGTTATTGTTATTTTCATTATAACTTTGGTCATAAGTATATGGATTGTAGATTCTATGGAAGAATAAGGGTTGGAATCCCCAATGACTCAGTTAGATGATGGACATGTAATCAAGTCAGACATGTTTCTACCACATGTCACAAATTGATATGTTACACCTATAGTGGGTTTGGCCACAAAGCCCAAGAATGTGCAAGTCAAAGAAGTCAACCAAGAAGGAGTCCTTCATATATATCAGCAAGAATATTTGAAGATCAGAAGACAAATTCCTATAGTCAGGGACACTCTCATTCATGGAGACATAAAGCTGATCAAAGAAGTGTTGGAAGTTCCAACAGCTCAGTCAGGTGTTGGACATGCAACAATGTTGGTCACATTGTTGCACATTGTCGTACGATGAAGTGTTATAGTTGTGGTGGATTTGGGAAAAAATATCAAGATTGTAGGAGTACACATAAACAACCATTGAGAAGTTTCCTATATAGCTCATTAAGGAAATCCAATACAGATGAAGGAACAAGTGCTGAAATAACAGATGCCAAAAAGAAAGTATGGATGAAGAAGACAGAGCAGTTGCATATATGAGAGGTTGATCAAAGTAGGGAGGATGGATTCCATGTGGTAATCCAAGTGTAAGTTCTCTCAAAGACCTTAGCACACCTTAAGTTCATGAGGTTGGAGGATGAACTCAAAGGAGAAAGGATGACTACTCCAGTTATATAGACAGGTCCTAGGATTGTGCATATTGACAGGGGGAGCAATGATCTGTGATCAGTGATTTCAGATACAGGTATGTGTAAACCCTTTTCCATTGATGCCAAAGGGGGAGATATGAATACAAAGGGAGAGATGAAGACAAAATAGGAGCATGCTCATAGGGGGAGCATGATTTGTTGTCATCAATGACAAAGGGGGAGATTGTTGATGAAATTATTATTGATGCCAACATGGACTTGCATTGGCCCCATAGGTTGTCATAGATACCACCAAGTCCCACTTGGAGTGCCTTGGACCCCTTACAAAGTGGAATATAGCCTTGGACCCATTATAGAGTGGGTTTGTTCCTTGAAGGACCTTGTACATAGTTTAAAAGGTCCTTGTACCCACAAGGATGGATCTTGGAGCCACCACCTTGCTAATGGTGTTGAAGACCTTGGAGATGGTCCTAAAGCCTTGATTGATGATGGAGAACCCCTATATGGGTTAAATAAGCATTAATGACGCATTATGTAGTCATTTGTGCTCTGGTGGTATCATAGTACCCCATGAGAAGACCCAACTAACCCACAGATGATGTCATGATGGATCTTGACCCTTGAGGGTCTCCTGGGCCATAGTTTAGATAATTGAAAAATCCCATGAAGCCCCTTGGCATTTCAAAGAATATTCTTTCTTCATGAAGAATACTTGAAGGAGTCCTTGGACCCACACTCGATGGTGTAATGATATTACAACCCTTGTTGTATCATGGAGCTCTTGTATGATGATGATGACCTTGTATGGCTCTTGACAGGATATGGAACCCATGAACATGTCCTTGGTATGATAAAGGATCCCATGAAGACTTGGACTCCCTAATGAAGACCTTTGATGCCATTGCAAAGGTCATGGATCCCACTACTTGCACTTGAAATAATTAGATAGCATGATGATATTTGTCTTTGGTGACTTAATGAAGTCACGGAACCTTGTGAAGACCTTGATGCCCATTTCTTGCACTTAATGTGGTTAAGGCACCCACACACATATTGGCTTGATGATGGTTCATTTAGTGACAAGCTTGAATCCCATGATGGCACCTTGCACATGGCATGCCATTAAAAGTCCTAGTGGCTTTATGCAACCCTATGAAGATGTGGAGCACAAAATCCCATGAATTTTAAATGATGTGGTTTAATTTGAAGGATTTTGTATAAGAAAAATAATAAAAATACATAAGTTTGACCATTGAGGTGGTAAGAAAACTAATAAAAATACATAAGGTTGACCATTGGGGTGGTAAGAAAACTAATAAAAATACATAAGGATGACCATTGAGGTGGTAAGAAATAAAAATACATAATTTTTACCATTTAGGTGGTAATAAAAATAATAAAAATACATAAGGGTGACCATTGAAGTGGTAAGAAGTTTGTGTGACAATTAAAAGTCAAATTAAAAATTCAAATTTTTAATTAAAAATTAAAATTCTTACCACTCTTACCTTTGAAGACAATTCGACCAGCAAGAAACATGTCCACTTTAATGTGTATATAAACACATGAAAAAAAAGTCAAGGATGGATGCAGAGAAGTGAATTCATGGATATTGGTATGAGGGTTTTTTTGCAGTAGCAGAGGAGCAGTTCGTTTTTACAGAGAAATTTTTGGGTATCTTCACTAAAATTGACATAACTTTCTCATATAGAATCAGAATTACAAAATTCTTAGCATGTTGGAAAGCTTGTTAGGAGGGCTATGTGCTAACATGATCTAGAGTTTCTTTTTGGTGTTCTATTATTTCTTCATCAAGTTTTATTCGGAAATGTATGGTTCATTCTTCTGGGTTTCTCTTGTGATGGCACATGTCTCTCATGGATCGAGTTCATCTTTGATCTTAGTATGTGAGCCTCTATATTGATATATCTATTTGGATTCATTATAAGGTTATGATGATGATATTGCACACCTTTATGCTATGATATTATACACTTTATGATGATAATGCATGTGATAATGATGTACACTCTATGATGTTGATGTACATGCATACCATAGTGTGATGATTCTCCCCTATGCACTATGATGTATACTTGATGTTGATGATGCATACACGGTGCATGCTATGATGATGATTATGCAAATTTGATGATGAGGATGTATACCCTATGACGATGATGCATACCTATGATGATGATGCATGATAATGCATGCCTTATGTTCAGTGAAAGTAGAGAAGAATTACTTGTTCAGTAATTGTGTATGATGAGGTGTACAATGATGTACATGAGCATTGTATGGCAGTGAAATTACTTATCAGTATATAGTGATGACTTAGCAGATGACCAGTAGCATAGATGAGCAACAGTGATGAGAAACAAATATGAGCAATAGTGATGAGCAGTAGTTATCAGAAGTAGTGATGTGCAACAGAGATGAGCAGTAGTTTTGAGCGGTAGTGATGAGCAGAGATTGATGTGTAGAGTAGAGGTTGGTTGTGCCATGGATCCATATGATTGCTTGCAAGAGGAATCTTGCACTTGAGGATTGGACTCATGAAACCCTTCTTAGTTGGAGCTAAGAAAACTAGGATGGGTCCTGTTATGAGATTTGGTGTTCTTTTCATCAGTTGGTGTTGATTGTAATCAAGAATATTGTTGTCTTCCATGTACAATAAATAATGATCAAAATTCCATATATTCTTGTGTCTCTTTTGATGTGATGTCGTGCTTATGACTCATGATGGATTTGATTATGAAATTGATGAAATAGTGATTGATTAAAAGAAGGTAAAAGTTTATAATTGTTCTCAAACTTATTCACACCACTCTTAGTGTGGCCATTGTGTCCAACAAGAACTTCAATTAATGTATACATCCTAGAAAATGAAGAACAATGTAACACAAGTCAAATTGATGAAAGTGTGATGTGGCATAGTTGGTCAAGGGTTGTAAAATCATTACACCATCAAGTGTGGGTCCAAGGACTCCTTCAATTATTTTTCATGAAGAAAGAGGCTTATTTGATATGCCAAGGGGCTTCATGGGCTTCTTCAACCACCTCAACCATACCAGGAGACCCTCAATGGTCAAGATCCATCATGACATCATCTGTGGGTTAGATGGGTCTTCTCATGGGGTACTATGATACCATCAGAGCATGAATGACCACAGAATGGGTCATTAATGCTTCTCCAACCCATATAAGGGTTATCCATCATCAATCAAGGCTTCAGTACCATCTCCAGGGTATTCAACACCATCACCAAGGTGGTGTCTCCAAGATCCATCCTTGTGGGTATAAGGACCTTTTCAACTGTGTACAAGGTTCTTCAAGGCACAAACCCACTCTGTAAGGTGTCCAAGGATCAAACCCATTTTGTAAGGGGTCCAAGGCACTACAAGTGGGAATTGGTGGCAACTATGATGACCTGTGGAGCCACTACAAGTCCATGTTGGCATCAATGACAATTTCATCAACAGTTCTCACAACAATCCCAACAAGTTTTCCTGAATTTTTCTTTCTAATTTCACACTTCTTGGAATCAAATACGCAAATGTTCCCTTGATCAAGACATTTTTTGCTTTAACCTTGTTTCTAAGATTCATCGTTCCCTTCCCTACTATTTTAGAGGATAGATTATCTCCAAAAGTAACTCTGCCTTTTTTATCTTGTTTTAGGCTAATGAACTTACTTAGGTCTATTGTCATGTGCTTTGAACATCCATTGTCCACATTCCATAGTTTTTCTTTTTTGTGGCACATAGAGCTATTGAACATTTTTCTTTCACATATTTTATTCTTCTCAAATCCTTTATTTTCTCCTTATCTCTAGTTGTGGATCCTTTTTCGATGGGAGTCAATGCTTTGCAGTTTCTAGCTAGATTCCCAAAGTTACCACATTTGTGACATTCTTTGTAATACATCTCTAAAGATGCAAATGAATTTTGACTTCTGCATGTTGGAGGATTACCATAATTGTTTTCTTTGTAGGAATATTCTTGATTATGTTTTTGGTTCATCCTACAGTTAAATGCTTTATGCCCAAAGTTGTTATAGACATAGCAATTACCGAAAAAGCGTTGCATATTTATGTTTGTCACTGGTGATATTAACATATTATTTGTCATTTTTCCATTTTGATGAGAATAAGATTTCTGACTATCTCCCTTTTTAACTGGGACTTTGAGTACATCAGCATAACTCCTATTGTTTCCATATTGTATTGTGAGAGAGGATTGTTCTGACTTCATTCCTTTGTCATAGCCTAACATGTTTTATTACTGGATGATCTTTAGCAACTTAGGATGTCATCTAGAGTTTTTTATTTGCTCACAAATTTTGATTGAAATGATTATTCATCAATATTCTTTCTAAGTGAGACTAATCCAACCACAGATTTATCTATTTATTGCTCACTTTTCTTGAGCTGCTGTTATAGAATCTTTTCAACCTTTTTAGATTCTTGAAGATGATTTTTTAAGTCAACAATAATTCTATGTGTATCATTATTTTTCTCTTCAAACTATGTTACTTTGGTTTTTAATTGTTTGTACATCTTTGTATACTTCCTTAATTCTCCAATATCACTTATAAGTTATTCTTCAAGATCTGCCACACCTTCTACTTCTTCTCCAGTGATTTTGTTCTCTATTCCCATGAATAATACTTTTTCTTTTTCATCTTCACTAGACTCATTTGAGCAACTACCATTCATAGAAAAAAAATCTTTTTTTTTCTTAAATTTCATCTTGTTTAGGGTTTTACTCTTTTGATCTTTCTTATGAGTGCAAGGCTCTTCATCATCACTATCCTCTTTTTTTGGGTAAGGAAATTTTGAGGCATAGTGACCAATCTTTCCACAGTTAAAACATTTTAGGGGTATATTTCCTTTGTACTTGCCAGTACCTCTCTCAAGTTTCTTAGTAAAAAGAGCTTCTTAATCATCTGAGTTCTCTGAGTGGTTATTGGATAAGGATTCATAATTCTTTATCTCTTTTGAGACTTTAAACGTTGTCTCTTTTGTTGATGATCCATCTTGTCCCGTTTTCATCTCCTAGGAAGTAAAGATCCCATGTAGTTCATCTACTCTCATAAGTTCAATATCATCTCGTTCTTATAGAGTAGACACCTTTGAGTCATACATCATTGGTAGGGTTCTCGGTACTTTTTCAACAACTTCTTTCTCCTTTATTTCTCCTCCCAGGATTTTAATAGCATTGACAATTTCATCTTCTCTTAAAATATATTCTGCAATATTTTCCTCTTCTTTAATTTTTAGAATTTCAAACTACCCTCTATATGTTTGAAGTTTGGATTGTTTGACTTTAGATTCTCATTCATAAATAGTTTTTAATTTATCTGAAGCTTGTTTGGATGTCTTACATTTCATAACCTTAACAAACACTGAATTTGTTAATCCATTTAATATTGCATTCAAATATTTTTCATTTGATTCATATTGGTCTAGTACATATCTATCTACAGGTAGGTCGTATGATACTTTATACTCTTTTTTAACAGAACTCTAAACCTTGCATTAAAGAGACATTAGATGACATCTCATTCTTACATTTCAGAATGCATAATTTTCTCTTGTAAATAATGGAGGTTTGTTGGTAGCTAATACTTCTTGTTAATCCATAGTGGTTTTTAATGGGATCTTCCTTCCAGTGATTTAAACTGTAGTGAAGCAACCTGCTATGATACCAATTGTTGGAATATAAAGCAATAATAAGAGGGGGGTGAATCAATATTGATCTACCTTATTAAATTTTACCACTATAAAAAATAAAATTAATAATAGAAACAGAACATGGTATGTTATCGTGGAAACCGACTGGGAAAAACCACAAACACTTTCTATTACTGCAAAAATTATATTTACAATTTTTTCACAAGCACCAACTTGTTCAATGCGACAACACCCAATATTTTAAGATACGACTGAAGGATGCACCAACACCCTGGTTTTTCAACTACAATTGAATGATGAATCGATACCTTGTTTACCAGCTACGACTAAAATGAAGCTTTGACTTCCTACAGTCTTATGTTTCCTAGCCTTGTGCCTCCCAGCCTCCCTTAAATGATTATCCATTTTATGTTTTTTATACACTCTATATTTGCAATGTTGTGTTACAAATATACTTATTTATATCACTAGAGATTTGTTTATATACCCGCAATCATGACTCTATACCTAATAGTCACAACTCTTCATCAAAACCTTTAACAAATAAAACTGATTTAGTACTACCTTCTCTATTAATTCTGCGAATTTTAACCAAATGATTATGAAATATTTGACTTCATAATATCGATTTAGACTATTTAACTTTTGACCCATTATATCTTTCGATTTACAATATGACATCAATTCTGAATCTGACTGACTGATTCAGATGTCAAAAGTCAACTATAAAAACATACGACGTATTCCATCATTTCTGACTCCACCGTTTCAACTTCGACTTTATCAATTATGATAAACTATACTCCGTCAATTTAAACATTTATAGATTCTAATATTGAACTACACTCTAGACTCTCAATTTCTAATTCAATGTCGAACTCTAACTCTGACTTCGATTCGTGACTTTGGTTTTGAGACTTTTGTCTTCGATTTCGGCTCGACTTATAATGGTCGACACACAGTTGACTTCGACTAGAAATGGTATACAACATCAACTGCAACTGGAAATGGTCGACAAGAGGTCAACTTTGACTAACAATGGTCGACAAGAGGTTGAATTTGACTAACAATGATTGAAAATTTTGAGTTCTACTAACAATGGTTGACAACTTTGACCTCGAATGGAACTGGTTGATAAGAGGTCGACTTCGACTAACAATGGTCAACAACTTTGAATCTAACTGGAAATGGTCGACAAGAGGTCAACTTCGACTATAATACAATAATTATACACCAACATTCAACATTTTTGACTTGTTTTCCTTTTTCCTTTGTCAGTAATGAACTTATTTGACATCAATGACAATCATACCCAACATATTTAGCTTGCCCTGCCATTCGTTGAATGATAGTTTTCAAAATTTTGTTAATTGCATCAACCTGGTTATTGGCCTGAGTATATTAGGGTGTCAAGTTATCATGACAGAAGCTTGGTTCAACACTTAATTCCAATCATCTATTTTATATAATGAGAACCATGATCAGTATGTCTTGAGGAACCCCAAACCTAGAGATGATGTGGTTAAACAAACATTGGCTGGAATTTTTTCCATCCTCAACATATGTAGGCATAGCCTCAGACCATTTTGTAAAATAATAGATATTGACAATGATAAAACCATGCCCCCTGACTGAGGTAGGGTTACAATGCATAAAATTGATACCCCATTTAGCAAAATGATCAGCAATGATGATGGGATGCAACAGAGTAGGGTGGGTGTGCTTTTTCGATTGAAATAGTTGACAAGGTGGGAATTTTTTTACGACCTCAATACAATATTTAAAAATGGAAGGCCAAAAATACCCAACACGTAGAATTTTTTGAGTTGTAGACATCTTAGAAAGATGACCACCACATGCTCCAAAGTGGCATTCATTTAACACATTTTCATCCTCTTCATGAGTTAAACAATGTCGCAATATAGAATTAATGCCACGATGATATAAACTGGCATTAATGATAAGTTAATATTTGGTGTGGTGGCGTATGCGTCGACGATTGTCATGAGACCATCTGGTCTAGAAACAGTGTGTTTGGAGATACACAATTAGATTTCCATTCCAAGGGGCAGGTGTATTAATGAGGAACAAAGACTCATTAGGAAATGAATCAATGGGAAGCGATTCCTCAATAATATGGGGAAGGTCACACATTAGCTTAGTAAAAACCAGATATTTCTTTGAACTAGTTTTAACAAATTCTAGGTCAAATTCCTGCAAGATAACAATCCATTGAGAATACTTTCCCCCGGTACTTAATGAGTTAAAATGTAGTACATGGGATTGAAATATGTGAGAGCAGTTGTTGTGCAGAGAAAAATTTAGTGACGAAATATTTAAACTGTGATGAATGTAGCCAAAGTTAACTTCTCTACATGTGAATATTGAGTTTCAGAATCAAGAAGACTCTTACTTAAGTAATAAATTGCATGCTCTTGGTCATTGATGTCCTCTTGTACTAAGATCATTCCAATAGTAGTAGTGGATGCAACAATATAAAGGAAATAGTACTTAGAATAATCAAGAGGATGCAACGTAGGTTCATGTGTAATAACATTTTTGAAATCATCAAAACCGCGTTGTGCAAGGTCATCCAAAACAAAAGGAATTATTTTTTTAAGTAACCACATGAAACCATATGTTTTCTCTGCATAATTACATACAAAACAATGCAAGAAGTTTTATTTCCCCTGCAAAATTTTAATTTCATCTACGTTCATCGACGGTGGTAGGACCAATATAGCCTCTATTTTTAATTGATCACTTCAGATTCCATTCTTAGAGACAACCAATCCAAGCAGTCTAGCGGTTTCAACACAAAAAACACATTTATGTGGATTTAAACGAATGTTATAGTGGAAACATATAAGAAAAATAGCTCTTAGATGCTCAATATGGTCTTCTCGATGTTGCAAATGAGCAAGTAAATCATCGATATAAGGTTCCACTATATTTTTAATATCATGGAAAGCATAAACCATGGCGCACTGAAATGTAGATCTAGCATTTTTTAGACCAAAAGGTAAATTTCAGTTAAAAAAAGTTCCCCATGGGAATATAAAAGTCGTTTTATGTTGATCTGAAGGGAGTATATCAATCTGATTATAGTAAAAAAATCCATCCATAAATTAAAATATGACACTCCCATAATAGTTAACGATTATTTGATCGATATATGGAGTGGTATAATTGTCTTTTAGACAAGCGCAATTGAGATCCTGAAAAATAAATACAAACCCTAATTGTCTCTTGTTTTTTGGTGATAAGAACAATATTAGAAACCCATTCTGTCAATGGTAAAGGTTAGATCAACCCAACTTTAAGAATTTTTTGAACTTCCTCCTTAATGGTTGCCGCTTTTCTTAGGTGTACTTGGAAAAGTTTTTGTTGGACTGGCATGGCATCAGGGTATGTTTTTGATCTCGTGAACGCCGATTAAAGGATCAATCCCTGGAATTTCTTCATAACTCCATGAAAAAACATCACAAAATTTATTGAATCGGGTTGTATATGTTCCTATTTCTATAGGAGAACAGTTTTGGCCTAAATGTACGTGCTCAATGATACCAGGTTTCACTGATATGTCAATTGGAGTGGTTTTTGTAGTATTACTCAAATTTCCTTCATATGCAACATCTTGTATGAGTACAGGTGATTAAGGATGAATGAAAATATTGGAAGAAATAAAAGACTCAAAGTTGATTTCTACCAATTGGGAATTGGGAAGGAAAGAAGATCTATGATGAGCATATTTCCATGATAAATCATCTAAAGACATAATTTAAATTATAGATTCATTAGACAGAAAGGTTTGTAAAAGATAGTCCAAATATGGGGAAGGTGAATCTAACCAATATGGTAGGTGATAAGGGTCTGATGATACTAAAAGATTATCATTACGATTGTATTCATCAAATGCAGATCAAATTGCAAGATAAACTGTTTCAAGTGGACTTAAGGATGTTGAATCATCAATTGATTTTCCCTTCAATGGATTGTTATTGTTTGTAGAAATCATATTAATAGAAGCAACTTGTGAAGCAGGAGTAGGAACTATTAACGGAAAGACTCCAATAAGTGAAGAGTATTTAATAATTCCTACTCCTGTATTCATATATTGAGGATAGGATATCCTAAAAGTGGAACATTATTCACAAAGTTGGAATTTATGCCAGGAGAGAAAAAATTTATTTGGTCGATGGTAACAATCTTTCCTTGGTGTGGAAACTAGACTGAACGAAAAACAAAATATGCAACAATGTGCATAGCATAAGACTAGTTTCATCCCAATAAAATATTATAATCTAATGGTGCATCGACAACTTCAATTTGAATGGATACAGACTTTCCCCCCAACTCTATGGACAAATATGACAACAATCCATAAGGTTGGAATCCATCACCATCAAAATATTTCAAATTAGTAGGGGAATGGTTGACCTCAGGAGAAGAAATGGCTCTCCAACAAGATAGATACATGACAAAAGTATAGGACCATTCATCCAAAATGGTATGATGAATCTTTTTGCCACTTACTTTCATAGTAACTTGAAAAGAAATTTGGTGAGAAATCCTTGACTTAAAATATTCCAGATTAAAAGTAATTACATTAAAATTTTATGGATCCATGGTTCCAATTACTAGAAACAGATTTTTCCATTGTGTCAAACAAGTTTGAAGTACTTCAAGAGTAAACATAGTGCAACGTGTTTGAGCTAAATATTCAATGATGTTGTACTATTGAGCAGCATGTGTGCTAGGATTAAATTTGACTTTCGAATATTACTCTTTAGTGGACGTAATATTGTTTCAAAAGGTGGTTTTTCTATTTGAATCAAATTAGTTGGAGGTGGAGTGGAAGAGGAATATTTGATTGAAGGAATGTTTTCACTCTTTTATCTCGACATAACTCATAACCCTGTGATTGATTTGTCATGTGAACTGTTTCACTAAACATCACTTTGACTTATTCAGTCGAAGAAGAAGGTCTATGCAAGGATTCATGATAAATCATTTTTTGTTGTGTAGGGAAAGGATCAGTTAACATTGTTGGGGTGGATGTGTTCTTAAGAAATTTACTAATATCTTCACGTTGAGGACATTTTTTTGTAAAGTGATCACCCCCACATATATGGAAAGGGAACTTATCCTTTCTCTTAGGTTTTGATTCAACACTAGTATCCTATGTTTTGGTATCTTCCTACTAATTTGTGGGTTTTTTGTATATTCCCTTACCCTTTTTCTTAGTTCACGATGGTATTGAGGATTGCACTTCATTAACTTCAGTGGAAACAACAAGAATATAAGTAGTCTTGGGATTTGAAATAGTCTGGTTGTATTATAAAGTCAAAGTGTAGAAATAATAGATCAATGCTATGAGCAATGATGCTAAGAAGAAGACAAGAAATAGATCTTGCTACTAAGAATTCTCACAAGCATACACAGGAAAAATAGAGAGAAGAAAAGTGACTGAATCACATGAATGAAGAGATTAATATTGGTGTGTATCCTTCCATTTAATAATGATGAATAATAGTGTACATAAATATTACATCCCTCATAGGAAAATCGAGTTGTATGGAGACAACTCATCAAGCTCAAAAAGGCTGACTTACCAAAATATAGAAAAGCCCCATAAGTAGCTAAAGCACATCCCAAATCTGTCAAGTACCTAACGAATTGGAAAAAGCATGAGTGAGTTGTCAAGGAGATGGAAAAAACATGCTAATCCTAGAAAATGGAGGAAAATTCATGAAGCATGAGTTGGCAACAAAAGAACCCAATTTCCTAGTTAGACTAGCTTTACCTTATCGATAGAAAAGCAGGAAAAGCAGAATAAAGCAGAATCTGTTGTAAAGCGTTGTATACTAATTCTGGATGGTCAAAAGGTGGTCAAGATCAACCCAAAATTATAAATAAATAATTCCTAGGATATAGGTGTCATGTATTAACTTTAAGGTGCAAGTGGATACCAACTAATTAAGCTAGAGGGTGAATAAATAATCAAATAATGATTAATTATTTTTTACTAAGTTATGAGTGGGTTTAATATATTCCAACACCTCCCTATAAGTCTGACTTTATGATGGTATGACAAAAAATATAGATGCATATAGGTCCCACAACAAGGCTATGGTCACCCTTTAACAATTATTATGTCCAAAAAAGTGAGGAAAGAGTCAAATCCACATGGGGAAAATCCTCCCTCAAGAAAGGAAAAAGAACAAATTTTGAAATAATATGTCTTCAACGTATCCTTATATTCACTTGAATTAGATGAATTAACTTCTTCTATATGGAAGACTTGTTGAAGAAATCATGAACTGCACGATCATGCACTAGAGTGTAGAACCTGCAAGAATGAAGAGGATAGACTCCTTGTATCTCATCAACTGATGAAGTAGAAGCATTTATTGAATTATTCTTACTGCTGTAAAAATATTATCTGCAAACATAATCTGAAATGGAAAATATATATGTGCATACTCTTTCCCAAAGAGTACAAAAATTAAGACAGTTTATTTCACACCCAATTCCCTGAATAGCTGCAAAATTGTGATGTGAATCACATGTCAATCTTCCAATATGATGTAGCACCTTTCCAAATATTCTATGAGGCTGATAAAACTCTGATATATCAGAAATATTATCATATGGAACATCAAAGACAAATGATTCAGTGGCTCCATGAGGATATAGGGCTAGACTAGGAAAACTATGAGCAACTGGGGAAAACTGATAGGTGTAAAAATCTAAATGGTGGATCGGAATAAGATATGAACCATAACTGTTTATAACAGATTCAAACATGTTTAATATCAGTCCAGAGATGAATAAGTATATGGAAAACCAAACACTAAAATATAGGAAAGACTTTAAACCATGTAAGATAAATATCATTGCATAAGAGACCAATGAGGAATCAACTAGTGAACTTGGGATTTGTATAGTATTAGGATTATTCAGAGGTATGGTAGGTGTTATGGATGGCGGTATGATATGTGTCATGACATGCATATAATCCTGCAAACAATATTCTAAATCAGATATACAATCTTGTGAGGAAGAGTTGCTCAAAGACAAGTCAATATCTAGTGAAAAATCACAATTTTTATCTAGTGAAAAATCACAATTTTTGGGATATGAATCTAGTAAACTAAGAGGAGGATCATCAAAGAAAGGATCTGATATTTATGATTCTGATATATCAAAGAATAAATCTATATCAGAGACATGAGAAATGGATATAACTTTGGCGCTCAAAACATACGTTATATCACCTTGGAACTACGCAATTTGACATTGTTCTGAGGAATCAACAGGGTTTTCTAGTTCTTCTCAAACTTCAATCTTGTGCTTCTCAAGAAGCTGAGACATGATGTCCATATTATTCTTTAAACACTTATTCTCTGAATTAAAACCATTGCTGCAATAATAACACTGGTATGTGCTCCCTTTCTTCTTAACTTTCTTCATTAAATCTTCATAAGAATCTTCATCTTCAATTTCTGGCTTTGGCTTCTTCACAATTTTCTTTTCTTTGGATTTGACATTATTTTTTCCTTGAACCAAGAGATCATGATCCTTTATATTGGAAGAATTAAGTACACCCATATGTATCAATTTATCTTTCTCCTTTGTTAGTGAATCAATAAAATAATTTAAAGAAGGAATTTTCCACTTAGGAACAGCAAGCCTAGTAGCATGAAAAGTAGACACAAAAACTGAGTAATCAGGACCCAATTTTGAAAGAATGGAAAGGATTAATTGATCATATTCTTTATCAATCCCACGTTTCTTGAGAATTAGAATAAGTGACTTGAAATTGGTGAAGAAACCCTCAAGAGAATCGAAATTGCTTGGACTAAGTGAGAATAACTCAATCTCCAATTGATGCGCTCTTAGCTCATCTTGAACTCCAAAGAGAGACTCCAATTGAGTACATAATTGATTTGGAGTGGTAAAACCATCTAGATGAAATATTAAATCAGGATAAATAGAGACGAAAAGCAATCCATAGGCTTCATCCAACCTATTATGCCACTTAGCTTTCTCAATCACGGCATTGGGCTCATTCTCCAAAGCTAGAGTAACTCTGTACAATCCTCTACTGCGCAATAGAATGGATATTTTGGCTTTCCATCCGTGGTAGTTGATGGGAGTAAAAATTATTGATGAAGGAAAATCCATATTTCTGAATTGATGTGCTCAAGAAGAAACTCTTTGCAACCTGCAAAAAAAACTAGGAGAAAATCTTGTAATCTAGACAAGCTCTTCTTCGGAGAGGGATAGGAGTCTGGATACATTCCTCAACTCTGTAGAAATTGATCACCTTGCTTCTCTGATACCATGTTGAAATAATATATCAATTCTATGAGAAATGATTCTAAGAATAAGCACAGGAAATAGATCTTGCTACTAAGAATTCTCACAAGCATACACAGGAAAAATAGAGAGAAGAAAAGAGACCGAATCACATGAATGAAGAGATGAATATTGATGTGTATACTTCCACTGAATAATGATGAATAGTAGTGTACATAAATAGTACATCCCTCATAGGAAAATCAAGTTGTATGGAGACAACTCATAAAGCTCAAAAATGTTAACTTACCAATATATAGAAAACCCCCATAGGTGGCTAAAGCACTTCCCAAATATATCAAGGACCTCACGAATTGGAAAAAGCATGAGTGAGTTGTCAAGGAGATGGAAAAAACATGCTAATCCTAGAAAATGGAGGAAAATTCATAAAGGATGGGTTGGCAACAAAATCACCCAATTTCCTAGTTTGACTAGCTTTACCTTATCTATAGAAAAGCAGGAAAAGCAGAATAAAGTAGAATCTGTTGTAAAGTGTTGTATACTAATTCTGGATGGTCAAAAGGTGGTCAACATCAACCCAGAATTAGAAATAAATCATTCCTAGGATATAGATGGAATGTATTGACTTTAAGGTGCAAGTGGATGCCAACTAATTAAGCTAGTGGATGAATAACTAATCAAATAATCATTAATTATTTTATCCTAAGTTATGAGTGGGTTTAATATATTCCAACACGAAGTACTTTTTTTCATCGATTTAATCATAGACTTCGTTTGTGCAAAACCTACAATGCCATCGACAAGTGGTTCTATGGAAGGTATCTAGCAAGGGGTGGAAGAAGAGATTTGGTAAACCAATCAGCTAATAATTAATCCGGAATAGGAGCTTTGAATAATCTATGTCATCGTCTCCACTCATGGATATGATTAGAAACTTGAGTGGAAGCAGACTGGTGAAGTGAAGTTAAAAGGTCTGTACCCATTTCATACCTAATTGGTAATTAAAAATGCGTAAGGAATGAAATTTGTAGGAAATTAAAATCATCGAAAGAGTGTTGTGGAAGCTCAATGGACCATTTGGAAGTTTTCCCAGTAAGAATTCGTTGGAAAAACCTCAATTGTATAGAATCATCCATCAAGGAGTTTGATGAACACTGGATATGGAAAGGAAAAACATGATTTTTGGGGTATTCTCCATGCTTTCCATCAAATTTAGGTATATATGACGGTAATTTAGTCAGTATAGGTGGCCAAAAAGGATCATGCATAATGGGATCATTAATGAGTTTGGACAAGTCATACAAATATAAAGTTGCTAAAAAGGGAAGTTGTATATTTGGTTCTTGGTAATTATAATATTGTTAAGGCATAGGAATACTAGTAGGGCCATAAGTTGGTTGTGGTTGTATATTATACCCATATTGACTAATAGAATGATTTTTTTGGTGAAATAGAGGATTCTAAGTTAAGGGATGAGCAAAGGAAACATGTTGTTGAGGAGTATAAGCTACAACAGGTTGTGACCATTTATTGGTCATACATCATGGATAAGGTACACCAAAATATAAATTTGAAATAGGGGGGTTAAGTAATAATTGAACATATTCCCTAGTTGAATATTGAGTACCTATAGTAGGTTGTTGTGGTGGATGGACCCAAACAGGTGGTTATTTCTACCACCAAGTAAGTGGTTGTTGCTGACCACCACTCTGCTTGGACCTACAACCAAAGGCATAACACCCAATATATTATACAAAGTAGGTGTATATTGGCCTCCTACTAAAGGTAAACTTAAAGTTGAATAATAATGTCCAGATGCATTTAGAATATTGATGGAAGGAATAAATGAAATCCCCGTTGAAGTTGGAAGATTGATGGAAGGCATAAATGAACTTCTTGTCAAAGCATTAAAAGTTGAGGTTTGAGCAAGTAACAAACTGCCATAGTGTTGACTTGTGGAACATAGTGAGTACTAAGCCTCCTAATTACAGGTGATGGAGGAAAATAGCATTCACAGTTTGACTAGAAGGAATCCCAATAGAACAACCAAGAATATTGCTTGGTAAAAGATAAGGGAAGGGTCTCCTAATATATGTACCTGGACAAGGTGTTAAATCCATGGAAGGTACTTGGATGGTACTCGTACAACCAAACTTAGAAATATATTGTCCTAAGTTTGTACCTATGAATGGTGCAGAAGGACCAAACATGGTCACGATTGGATCTCCCGATGATAGATGGTTGAAAATCGATCTTGAAGAAGGGGATGGCCCTATAGAAAATGTATTATGATTAGAGGGTTTCTCTACCATCAAAGGTGTTGATAAATTACTTGAGGAATGTTTCCAGGAGGAGAAAAAACCCCCTCTTCTTTAGTGATAGGTACTCCTTCTTACTCTAGTGGAGTTCCCATTTCAACATCGAAAGTTATATATGTTTCTTATTCCATGTTTTGGCAGGTTGTAGGGTCTTGATGTCATGGATATTCAAGTGATAATCCTTGTATTCGAAGGGATCATATTAAATTTTTTTACACCATAATGTCAGACCAAACTCTCTATCTTAATTTTTTTCAAGTACGCACACAAAAACAAGTGCTGCTCAATCTGATAGAAACATGCTGACTTGTGGTAGGTGGGATGTACAGTCTAGATCCTCACATGAGTGTCAAGTCATCGCAACTCATGATATACTTCAGGGTCCAATAGTAATACGAAACAAGGATGATTGGTACCATAAACTTTCGTGTATACCTGACTACCTGGATAGTGCATGCGCAGTAGCTCCTTAAGTGTTGTTATCAATGTATTTCTTCGACAAGATGGCCAATAGGTTACTCAATTGGTCTCAAGATCCTAATGGTGTCTCCCGATATACGCAAGGTATGTGGGAGCTCAAATCTGTAGTAGTGGTGTCTAATGCACAATTATTTGAAAGGGGCCTTCCTATATATCATCAAGTGTGTGAAAGAACCTTTCTATATACCATAAACGTATGTGAAAGGGCGTTCAATATACTGAATGGTACATGGAAGAACTGCACAGTCCTATGGATGTAGTGCAGACAAATAACGACAACTCTTATGTTTTAAGACGTTGGAACATGTCTCTAACCTAACACACAATCTTGCTAAAATTTTTATCCTAATTAGCGCTTGATTTTGTCTTTTCATGGTTAAGTGGACAAGATGATGTGAAGACTCGACTCATAAACCATGCAGTGATGAAGTGCAATTCTTTACTTTTTCTTTCAATACATGCCCTATTTAAGAAGGGAGTAAGAGATTCTTTTTTGAAAATACACATTCAAACATTTAGCCTGAAACCAAATCAAGTAATTCCTTCAAAAATTGAGACCAAAATACAAACAAACAAGTTCTTTACACTTCACTAAAAATAGATCTCTAATAGGATAAAAAGAACAAACTAACGAATGTTCCCAAATTTACAAATTTCAATCATATAAAATAATCAAAAGAAAGTTTTTTTTTTCAAATATGAAAATCAAATGCAAATTTACATTAAATGAACTAAGGTCAACTTTTTTTCTTTGAAATTTTATTTTAAAACAAATATTGCAAATGAAAGGAAGAAAACAATTTTGTTTTTACAATATTAAAAAAAAGGGTAAATATTGATAATAAAAAGAGATCTATAGCAACATAATATTAACCCAACACAAAGCACTCATACCAAAAACATACAACTCATGAAACTTTGCAAAAATTTAATCCTTCAAAAATAATTAAAAGATAAAGTAAGATCTAATCCTATCTAACATATAGACTACAAAATACATTGCATCTACCCACAAACATAATTCAATATCTAAATCAAAATACTGAGTAAAATATCAATTAACACTTAGAGCAATGTAGTTTGTCAATTTACACTAGTGCATCCTCTCCTTGTCGACACTTTCTATAGACTGGGAAATAGCGTCGGCGACGCCTTTTGTATCTTTATAAAGAGAATCGGTCACACTCTGTAACTATAAAAAAAAGTGCACCAGAGAAGCATGGACAGTGAAAAGACATAACACAAGTGCATCCAATGCAAATAACAAGTGAAAATACAAGATTTACCCAAAAAATCAACTAGCAGTGAATGAGCTGAAAATTCCTTAGGTCACTAAGTGGCCTTGAGAAGTAAATTGCAACAAAAACAAGGTGATTTAAACATCCTTGAGAGAACAAAAGGAAGACTAAATATTATAATTAAAACAACCCAAATAATATGGATTTTGTAGTAGGGCTTTTTCCCTAGCTATAGGCAGGAACGACTACCTTCCATATATAGGATGAAAGGGTATGGTTCCTATGGATGAAAAGAAAACCTACAAATAATTGTTAGCTTTTAGTCATGGAAACCCTACAGGTAATGTTTAGAAAACAAGAGATGGCTACAAGAAATCAATAGGAGAACCTGCAGCAAACCATTAGCAAACAAACCTGCAAACAAAATAAGTTAGAAAACTAAAATAACAATGAAAGAAACATGGTTATACCTTCAGTCCTAGTGGAAATGGGCCACCATGCCCTATCTTTGGAAGCACCTCTCTCTATGGGATGGATTATTGTCTTGTGGAGCAATGGAGGAGAGGTGGGTGAAAGACTTGAGAGGCAAAGGGTCTCAAGGCACTCACACAGACAGCATAACGATAGGGAGAGAAGGAGTGTTTTGAGAGTGACCCCTACCCCTCTATTTATAGTTTTTTCTAGAGATTTTAGGGTTTTAAGCCCTTGGTTAGGGCTTTAGTCCCTTTTGGGGGCTTTAAGCTCCTTTCACCCAATTCTTAGCTCCTTTGGGGGTTTTAAGCTCCTTTGAGGGGTTTTAGCCCCTTTTTTGGAGGTTTTAGCCCCTATGAGAACTATTTTTGCTCTTTTTAGGGGTTTTTAAGCCCTTTTTCATGTTTTTGAGCCTTTGAAAGGGTGTGGGGGTCAAATGAGGGTAGTGAGATAGATGTATTTGGGTAGTGTAGATCATGTAGAGCTCATTGAGGTATTTTTTGGGTTAACAGATTGCCCCCTGATGTGTGAGGGCAGGAGCTCATCGTATGGCCAACGAACATCATAGGATTTTCTAGGGAGAGGTGGTGCTTCCTAGGCTGGGGCATGGTGGCTTTTGGTTTTTGTATTAATATGGTTCCCATTAATGGGTGAGATATAAATAATGTGTGACATGTATATGGATGAGGCGGGCATCCCCATGCTCGTAATGATGTCAAAAGAATAATGTGATCTAAGCTCTATAATACAAGAGCCGATCATGTACAATTGTTATTACAATAGTGGTTGCCTCAATGAGAGGCTAAATACAATACTGATCTGAAGAACTGCTACATTGGACCCATGGAATTCTCATGGAATGTTATATCTTCATGACTGATGGCCTGCTGGATCTGGAGGAGTACATAGTTGTAGGTACTTACTGACGGAGAGTCAGAGTCTCTATGGTACAAATATGCTGCATCAATCATAAATCTATATAGAAGCACTGCTGGGGCTTCTGAACACTGTCTCCAACGCAACCCGAAAATCACAAGGGACATGAACCTGTTTGTGTCCCTCACTAGACTCATCAATGTTCTAGAGCCAGGTGACATCCAGGGTCTTCGACCAAATACTGTATGGACCATTACATGTATGAATCTCAATGGTGCGATGATGTAGCTGGAGTTGAGCACGTGAGACACAACCATCCCAAGAGGCACTAAGGAATCCTCTCAAGTGGTCCAAGGAACTCATCAGTGAGGTTAATGAAACCAAGATACAGGGACCTCTGGGTCTATCCTCTGGAATATATGTGTTGTCATCGACAGAGGGAGACCTGCAACTAGCCAAGGCAATGGTGTTTCCTTGCCCAGAAGCGCGAGGGAGTTAACCGAAAGGTGTGAGACAATCTGAGGACTAACCCACTGAATGGGGGGGCAGGAGCTGAACAGGGACAAGGGGAGTGTAGTGGACTCAAACTTCCTTTGTTCATAGCATGATGGAAGGGCATACCAGAAAGCAAATGAAACTGACTCATGAGAAAGGGATCATAGCTGTAATACCGGGTATGTAATTGTAAATGGAAAATACTTGGGGGAGGTAGACACTTTTGGTGTTGATTGGATCCAAGGAAGACACATCGCAAAATCCTATGAACAAAGGTGACGCATCGTGGGAATGCTGCCAAACTATTATATGTGGGGTGGTGTCTAAAGACACCGTTGTGGTACAATCTCGTGGATTTTTAGAGAGCCCAAGAAAGTAAATGCTTGATGGTGCTTTCAATTTTAGAGAGTCTAAAAGCATGAAGAAGAATCCAGTGGGTTCTCTTTTTTGTTGATAGTATCCACCCAAAAAAGGTTAAAAGTGTACATAGGAGAGCTCGCCCATCCTTTAGGGGATGAGAGACTTCTTTACCATTGGTAGTCCAATCAAGCTGGAAAAGGTTAAACTTGTACTGACTGGATGGTCATTCAGATACTTTTATGAGCATGAATGAAACCAAGTTTGCTCAGTGATATTTTCTTGATGAGAAGGTTGGAAAAGAGCTTAATGACAACCCATGGTGAGCTTTTTCATAGAGTTCGGCCCTTTTGCCCAAGAAATCATAAAAGGATGTAGAGGGGAATGATCTTGGTTTGCATTAGAGGAAATTTAAATTTAAAATGGGCCTTCCAAAAATAATACAAATTCCATGTCATCATGTATTAGCCAATCAAAATGCTTTAAAATTCAAAAAGGGAGCACCTCTTAATCAGTTCGAATATTCGACATATCTCCCTGTGTTTCTACTCAAATTTCGATTGGGAGAGATCCTTGGATGCGGAATTTAATTCCACATCCAACGAGTACCCACTCGGCATACTTTTTACAGGCCCCTCTACCCCAAAAATAAGAAATACCTGAAAAAAACATGATGATGATGTCATCATCACATTTTTTCAGGTATTTCTTGTTTTTCGGGTAGCGAGGCCCATAAAAAGTATACTGAGTGGGTACTCGTTGGATACAAAATTTAATTACACATCCAATGAGCTCTCTCGATCAAAAATTGAGTGAAAAACTAGGAGATATGTCGAAAATACGAACAAAAAAGGAGTTTTTTCTTTTCTTCCTCCAAAATTAATAAATATTATTTTATTATTTTAACTGTTATTTTATTAATTTTCCTTAGGAGGCCCATTTTGAGTTGAAATTTCCTCTAATGAATGTGCCAATGTGATCCTTTTCATATGGTAGTCTACATTGTCCGCAAAATGAGATAAACGAGACAATGCAGACGCCCTTTGTTATACTTTAACGAGTGAGAAAGGAAGCAGCTACGCTCAGCAATCTTTTCATTCTTGTAGGAGTCAGAAAAGAGCTTAACGAAAACTGCAGTATGGTAAACCAACCGAGGAGGCACTGATGGCGCCCCCATGTTGGGGTAATGGACGGTGGTCCAAAAGTCATCCATGCAGTATGGATGGAGCAGGCAACTCTTGGACATATCAATACATGCACGCGATAGATCGCGAAAGAGGCACGCGAGTCGATGTGGCATAGGCACGCAAACTGAGGTGGATCTCAGACAGAGGTCAGGAGAGTCTTGTGTGAGTTGTGGTGGACAGAATGGACTACATATGATGTGAGTGCAAGTCTAGAGGCATTTATATGCCAAATGCATGCAAAAGAAATGATCTTTCCTCCAGGTGGTGGTCCGGGGACCTGCATAAGTTGCGGTGGATGGATTTGAAAGTTATATGCTGAAATAGTAAAATGTTGTGCCCTCTAAGGAGATGGTCTAGAGTCCCGCATAAGTTGTGGTAGGCAGACGTGACACAAGTATAGGTCCGGAGACACTTATATCACAACATGGTACGTAAACTGAGGTAACTCTCGGGAGGTGGTCCTGAAAATTACTTATTAAACATGAGTTTGTGGCCTCATTAAAATATAGAGGACGAAATTCTAAAACCGGTGGTGCAAACGGCGTCTCAAACGGACTTTGTATGGCCCTGTTTATGCGAAAAGGAAGAAAATAGGTCAGATGGGGCCTATAAATGGGTAGGGACCACTTTGTGAGGTATCATTGTCACTGTTCACTGCTGATTTGGAGAGGTGGTCCCTAAATTTCTTTTGCTGATTTCTTCCGTCTTGGTCAGCAATTTCAATATCTATGACTTGTAGGTAAGAGCTCTTGCAAAATCTATCTTTTTTAGTTGTTTACATTTTGGATTTCCTCACCTGGGGGTCCTCTATGAGCCTTTTAGGGCCTCCACGAGCCAAGTTGCACTTTTCATGGGTAAAGGAGCAACTGGGTCACTCATTCTACCCAAACAGGTGTGACTAGGTCACTGCTGTGGGGAAGAAAGGAGCGATCTGAGGTCATTCCTATGAGGCTGATAAGTGCGACTTGATCGCTTCTGTGAGGCTATTTTGAGCGACCTGGTCGCTCTTTTGGGCTAGACAGGTGTGAACTGGTCCCTAGGTGGATTTTTTGCTAAAAACTGTGGCCGATAGTTGTGTTATGCTTATGCAAGATGCCTGAGACTAAGTGGCATGAGAGAGACTGCAAAGACCTCCGAGAGGAGGCATTACGGGATGGGAATGTGCATGGTGCACTGGCCCATTGTGGATTTCTGAATTTCATGTGGATTCCCCTAATGAATAGCTTACGTCTATTACTGCAGAATCTGGTGAGATTCTAGGACATTGGGGAGGAGGCCTTCATGATACAGGGGCAGCGTGTTTAGATTATGTTGTTGGATGTGTATTTTTTGACTAGGATCCCTATGTTGGGAGTTGTTAGCGACTTGGTGCCAGTACTGTCTCGAGGGGAGATGTTGGAGGAGCTATGTGATAGGCACTATTACACTACTGCATATTTGTGTGGTACACACATCTTGATGTGTGATATTGAGGATTTGTAGACACAGGATGTGGCGACACTGGTGCTATGCGTGTTGGGTTCCACAAGGAGCCACAACATATATGGAGGGAAGCTGCAGATGGTAGAGCATTCCATGAGGGGCACTTACTACGGGTGGGCCCAGATGTACCTTCTAGTTGTTCGGCGTCAGCTGAACCATGCAAGGGAATCTAGGAGAGGATTTTTTTTTGGCTCTTTCTTATGTGCTTTCTAATTTGAGAAAGTACCTACTCTGCATCCGCATTGGGTAGTGTGGGATAGTGGTCCGCGGGAGCCGCAAATGCGCACATGGTGCCAGATGATGGTACGAGAGGGAAGCGGCTGAGTGGGCCACTTATTTACCAAGGAGTTGCTAGAGCAGTGGAGGAATCTCACAGTGGTTATTAAGGAATACCCTTATGCGGGTATGGACTATCATGGGGACCCTGAGATGCCCCGACCTCCAGGCCAGGCATGGGGACCACCTGGTATGTATGTGTGATGTTTTTGTATTCATCTTTATACATAGTGTAGTTGGGTTGGTTGATAGTTGTATGATTATATGCATAGTCTGATGGTGTCTTTGTTTGTGTATGCAGATATTGGTCCTCTCCCACTGCCCAGGTATCAGAGGAGGGTGTTCGCGATTGTGGAGGCAGCGATCCCTGCGGGGAACCCTCGCAGGCGACGGTGGAAGGCGGATGCTATTTTTCCACACTTGGAGAGGCTTGCTGAGGGGATCTTCGACGTAGGCTGGCAGCGTTTAGACAATGAACCGATTGCCTCCATTCACACTATGCCTCCGGATTGGACCTCTATGATGAAGAGGATGGTCGTGGCCTACGATTATGTTTGTCAGTCAGCACAAGGGGATATTCCTGTAGAGGACAATGAGTCCTCTAAGGAAGATGATGATACTGACCCAGATGATGAGGATGAGTCTATGTCAGACTAGCAGCCAGTGGGGCTGCCCCTAGTGCGTTGGTGCACTTAGGATTTTGTTTTGTATCGCTATGTATATTCAGCTGAGAAAGCATATTTGGCTTCTCATTTTGTACTGGACATATTTTGGAGATGTGATTTGTATATCTATATATTTTTTACACACGTGGATGCGCTTTTTATGGTTTTATATGTGAGTCTTTTTATGATGATTTGAAATGAAATGCCTATGCGATGTATTTTTACATGTGTATGCATGTTTATATATGATGATGCATGATGTTGTGTTTGTATGTTTCCTATGTGCGATGATGAATGTGCCAATTTAGAATGTCATTAGCCATTTGATCCACTACACTATTGATATTTCTGGGAACATGTGTGAATGTGATGGATTCAAATGTTCTAACCATCTATTTAGTGCACAGGAATTTTCTAAAGAGGCAGGGATCACGTACCCGGTAATAGTTGTTCAACTAAGAGACAAGTAGCTGGGAGTCTAAGAAGATGTCAAGATGGTGGATGCCCAGCTGGAGGGCAGCGGCCAAGAGGTTGTTGACACCATCATATTCATCCTGGTTGTTGGTTGCAATGCCCACGCATATTCATCGATATGACTCAATTCATGCGATGGGGAATAGATGACCCATGCAGCCAAGGCGACGTTTGGAGACCATCATCTTGCTCCATTAGCAAATCCAATGTATCGACATATGGTAGGATCCATCTTGAGAAATCAAGGAAACACTACATAAGACTCACTTTGAAAATGTGTAAAACAAAAAAGGACAAGACTATGTTACAAGCTGAACTGCACATCACTTAAAGAGGTGACGTTAGAGGGAAAGTGGTTTGGACTTCCATGGGATCAGCTATCATTCCTTTGTGTGACACAATGAACCCTATGAGACGGCCCATTGGGACACAAAAAATGCACTTGAAAGGGTTCAAGTGGATTTTGTACTTACGACATCACAGGAAGGCTTTCAAGTCTTCCATGTGTTGTGCTTGCTTATGTGACCATGCAATGAGGTTGTCAAGATAGACCAACATGATGTGGATGAGGTCATGGAAATAGTGTGTCATGGCACATTGGAAGGTGGCTCCATCATTCTTCAAGCCAAAGGGCATTACTCAATACGCGAATGTGCCCCACGGGGTTGTGAATGTAGTCTTGTAACGATCTTCTTTCTCGATCTTAATTTGGTTATATCTGGAAAAGCCATCCATGAAGGAAAAGACCTCATGTCTGGCGCATGCATCAATAATCTGATCGATGAAGGGTGTTGGGAAGTTGTCTTTGGGACATGCCCAATTCATATTGTGGAAGTCTGTGCAAACGCGAATGGTACCCTGTTTTTAATTCATAGGAATAGGATTTGAAACCCAAGTGGTGTAAGCAATGGGGTAAATGAAGTTGGTTGTGCGCAGCTTCTCTATTTCGGCTTTGACCACGGTGGATTTGGAGGGGTGGATGGGTCGTTGCTTTTGGCGAACAGGGGCCACATCGTGCCATGTGTTGATGTGGTGTTCCACGATGGATGGATCTAGCCTGAGCATTTCAATTTAGGACCAGGCGAACATGTCGTGAAACTCTTGGAAGAGCGCTTTGTAGGAAGTGACTTCCTCCGAGGATCAGGATGCCCCTAGCATGATTTCCTCAACAACCTCAAGATTAGTTGAGATGTTGATTTTGATGGTTGGTGAGATGTTGTCCATGTTCCCTTCTTCAAAGGAATCTGGTGCTGGGATGGGATTCTTGAACCAGTCAACTTTCCCATGAATGAAATCTTTTGTTTCAACAGAAAACTAGTCGAACTGGGACCCAAATTCTTTGGGGAGGAAGAATGAGCGATGGTGCATGTCATCCCACAGGTATTTCGGATAGTTTAAGGCTTCAAGTATCTCTTCATCATTGCAAAAGCAACGAAGAGACAGGTCTAATGGACCGTTGGTGATGGTGGAGACAAGAGGGTTTGTGGAACTGGACATCATGTAAATGGACATGGTGTCTGAAGAAGGAGGTGGGGGGTGGACTTCTTCGATCAGAGTGATCTCAAATTCAAGGGCATGTTGTCGAAGGTTGGATAGAGCCATTCAAAACTCAGAAAAGTCCTGGTAGTGGTGAGAATAGTGTCCATACAATCTGCAAAGGGCGCAAGCATGGTTTGTTCTCAATGACTTGTTTCTCACTATTGGCCCGCTTGGGAGTTCAACCACAAAGATGTTTTCCGTTGGATCCATGGTGTCCAAATGCATGCAGATTATGGGAATTTCAGGGCAGTTTTGAGTTGCATGGCCCTTTTCTTCACAGACAGCGCAAGGTAAGATCTGTCGAGGTTTAGCGGTAGCTTTCACGTTTTTTCCCTTAGCCTTTTTTGGGTGGGGCAGTGTGGGTGCGGGTGTGGTGGTTGGTTTTTACAGGCCGGGTGGAGGATGAGATTCGAACGCAATGGGTTGCATGGGGGTTAAGATGACCTTGGGCATCGGAGGTTGGGCCGGTGGATCGAGGTACCACACAGGAATTCGCAATGTGAAATTGGGTAATTTTAAGGTAGTCATTACTGGCTTACTCATCACACCAGGCGGGGGAAATAGGAAGGGAATTGTGTGGACTGGGGAGGAACCCAAATAACTTCCTAATGGTTGTATATGGGGATGGGGTTGTGATTGTAGCTGTGCATAATGTTGTGGCTACAGATGATGTTGTGGCTGCAAATGATGTTACGGCTGTGGATGATGTTGGGGCTAATGTTGGGGCTGCGGCTACAGTTGATGTTTAGGTGCAGTAGTGTTGGATGAGAGCATGCACAAATCTGTAGTCTCATTTGGTGTCGGTGGTGGTGACACTAAGGGGAAGGAAGCCATCATGGTGGTATCGATAAACAACCCAGGGCCCACATTCAATAATGGGGAGGCTAGTATGTTGTCAACCATGGTGTTGGTCGTAGGGATAAAACTGGCAGGTGCGGTTAGCCCTTGCGGATCGATGGTATTTCTCATAGGGATAACATTGGCTGGTGCAGTTAGCCCTTGCGGATCGTGATAAGTTAGTTGGTCAATCGTCATGATTTTCCCTTCGTGAGGGAACATCATGACACAGAAAACAGTTGATGCTACGACTCTCATGGCGTACATATAACTTCTCCAGAGGAGAAGATTATAGTCCAACTGAGCATTGACAACCTCTATGTCAATCAATACTGTTTTCCTGGCTAATGTGATGGGAATGTGTGGAAGAATACCTTGGGATTTGGTGGGGTGGCCATCATAAGCCCACAAAGTAGTAGCATATGGTTGCAGAATTGGGGACCCAAACTTCTGCTAGACTAAGGTTGACATAACAAACATGGATTTCCCTTCATCCATGATGCACCGGTGTACGACCAAATTCTGAATGGATACCGGGATTTGGAAGGCAACGGTTGATGGCATTCGTGGTTCTCCATCCTCTGTGTTGAATGTGATCAACTTGGAGTTAGAGGGGTCTAGAGCACCGAGGGTGGCTGGTAAGGATTTTCGCTATGTTGGGCAATTTTTAAGTGCCTCAAGAGAGGACATAGACATAGGTGTTTGGGCCAAGTCATTGTTGTAAAGGAAAATGTCCTATGGCTAGGGTTTAAGAGGCCATCAACGTACTGGGGTTGAAAGAGAGATGCACAATGTTCAGCAAGTATATATAAACAAGATTCATAGATGAGAAAGGTCCACACCTGACTAACTGAAGGCTGGTCCAAGCTTTCTCTTCAATCCTCTTCTTGCTCCTCTCGCTCCAAGAGACCTGCAAAACAAGTTATACCTTCCTCAAACCATTATGACCACATATAAGACAATGATAATCAAATAAACATGAACTAATGATCTGAATAACATCATCATATGATCAGAAATAGAGATTCAATCACACATTGAACAATGATTTGGGAAGAAGAAGGACATCACATCTTTATTAATCCTGAAAACAAGTACAAGTATACCTTCTCTTCAAGTTTGGCACCTCATGAAACCTTGATCTGGATCTGCTACTTCTCTTCTCCAAAGAACTTAGCCTCCAAGCTCTGCAACACAAGGGGAAGACCTCCAGGGCAAAGGTGTGGGCAAAGAGAGTCCTGATTCCTCCAACATAACAATGCAGAAATTCCAAGTCCCCCTTCATGGACCTCCCTACCTCTATTTATATGGGTGAAATAAAGTAGTTTTGAAGGTTGGAGAAGTTACAGCAGTTAAGGAAATTAATTTAAATGACTTAACTAATCTCCAATTAACTCATGTTTTAATTTTTAAATGCTAAGAGGCACATTCGTGGGTTTGCCTTAAGGAAAATCGAGAATGGACAAAAAACGCATTTTTAGGGTATTTCAGGGCATTTTCAGACTTTGGTGTCTTCTAGAAAGTTTTAGCTAATTGAAATACCTTTCCAATGGAGCATATATGAGGTCAAACGGAGTTACAGAACTCAAGATATGGGTCCTCCAAGATAGGTGTTTTTACAGTGACTTCCATGAGGTGCCGACATGCGACGAAATCATGGGAAATTGGTCACAGGCAGAGATGTGTCATTTTGGGCTATAACAGATGCCCCCTAATGTGTGAGGTTAGAGGGGAAGATGATAGCCGAAATACATTATAAAGGAAACAACTGAGTATGGAGAGAGCAGAGAATCCAAGATCAAAAGGCTCGAGTGAAGGTACCTAAAAGAGAGATAAATGTCAGAAAAACTGATCTCTGGCACATACATGTCCATATACAAAACATCACCATAAAGATAGGAAAATCCAACATATGTATAACGGATGAAACTATCATGGTCGCTCAATATGCAAAAAGGCGCCATATCAAATCTAAAGGAGTCATGGCCACAGATGAACAAGGTCGATCCATGCTCAACAATTGATCATAGCCACAAAAATACAAGGTGGATCTATGTCTCAGCAAAATGTCATATAAAGTATAACAAGGTCTTGCGCAACTTGGGAAATAGCAAAATGATGACAATGCTACTGTCAGCCCCAAGGTCTTCAATCCAAACCACCCAAAAAAGGTACAAATCCTAACCATGCGAATAAAGGAGCTGAAGTCGAACATGGAGGAAACCGTTTGATTACCGGTCAATAATGAAAACCGTTAACAAACACGAGGGAAACCACCATTAATGAAAATGGTCCCCAAGGTACCTAGTACATTCTAACAAGTGTGATTACAAGGACAAAGGGGGTAAATGAAGAGGTGTATTGGTCATTTTGGACATGGATGTCGCTGATGGGTCAGCAGGTTCGGTGTTAGTTTTGTACTAATTTTTTCTGGTCTGTAAATTGACCTCTTCAGTTGTCAAGGCTAGTAGGTGGTGAACACCTGTTTTTGCTATCGGAGGTGCCCCCAGGCGGTGGGATTGGGTTGGGGAGTAGGTGCAATTACTACCAATCCTTGGACTGGTAATGGGATTTGGAGCACCATGGGTGGAGTTCCTAGTGGTGTCGGGCTGGGTTCAGATGGGGTCTCCATATTGGTAGCATGCTGAAATTCATTATGAATGGCCTGCTTAGCACGACCCATGAAGGGGCATTCGTGTGTATAGTGCCCATATACCTCGCATAGTTTGCACAGTTGATTCATGCGTAATGGAGCATTGCGTCTAGGTTGGTTTGGTTGCTGAGGGTTTTTAGCTAACCGGTTGGCCTCGGTGTTGTTGGGAGGATTTGGTTGTAAACCACCTCCTTGTGGTTGGTTGTTGCCTTGATTCCTTGCTCGGTTGTTTTTGGCTTGCCTTTGTTGGTTATTGGGGGCTGGTTGGGTGGGACGGTTTTGTTGTGCCAACACTTCTCCCAAAGGAGCAGGAAGAACTGGGGTGGGGGTTTGAGTGGCTTGCACTAGTGGTGCATAGCAGACTTGGGGGGCTGGGGGTGCTACAAACGTGAGCATCTACCCCACATATTGTTTTGATGGCCAAGTAGGTGCATGGGTCTACTGTTGTGGCGCCTGTTGTGCATAAGAGGTTTTAGCTCCAAACTGGGACATCATTCTTACATAGTCAAGAGCTTGGTTTGGGTAGCAAACACTAGGGGTGTTTCTTGGTTGCGGTGGCACCATAGGTGGTGTTGGGTGGTGCTATGATTGGTGGGAGATAGAACCTATGATGCCATCTATAGCATGGGATGCCCCCGGTGCGTCCCGGTAGGAGGTGCCTGCATGGGGAGCGTCTAGAATGATGGTGTAAAGGTATCCATACTGTGCGTAAATGAGGTCAAACTGTTGGTCCTTTAAGATGGCCTCTTCCTCTATTTGGGGACGTTCGGAGGTGACATCCTTGGCTATAGGTGGCAGCAATGTTTTTCAAGAAATAGTCCAGGAAGATCCTGTCATCAAGCTTGATCTTGCGCAAGTTGTGACGCCTCCTCCACTCGTGGATGTGGTCGGTGATGTGGGTCACAGTGTTTTGGCAGCAAGATATTTCCACTCCTTCATCATATCTTACGAGGAGCTGGAAATACTGTGGGAACATAAATTCCAAGGAGTTGAAGTCTAGGTACTTGGTTTGTGGTAGCTCAATGTACCACTTGGCTGCAGCACCTATGAGGGTGCGTTGGAACAGTCTAAGTCTGATCGAATCATCTATGATGTTGTTTGATGAGCACCATATGTGAAACGTCATGATATGGTTTTGGGGGCACTCCCGTGCCTTCCCTTCAAACTTAGGAATGTCTGAGGGGAGCTTGGTTGGCATGGGAGGCCAAAAGGTTTGATGAAAGATGGGGTCATTGGTTAACCTAGCCAAATCATGCAGGTTGAGGCGTGCCATGAACAGGAGGTTTGACCTAAGGTTGATGTGTGACGGGCTAGCAATGGTGGTAGGAGTTGCAGGAACATGATGTACCTACATAACTGGGGTTACTTGTGGCACAGCTATGGACGGGCCACTGCCCCTAGGTATGGTAAGAGGAACAGTGTGAGAGGAAGGGCCACTACCTCCATGTATAATAGGAGGGACAGTGTGGGCAGAACTATCACTGCCCACATGTATGATAGATGGGACAGTTTGACTAGTATGGGTGGAGGAAGCTAACTTATGACAGTCTGCATGACATTGCTAGGACCACCCACAATAGTATTGGTGGTGGTGTGAGGTATGGACATGGGTCCACTACCAATCACCAAGCCAGAAAGTGGATCTGGGTTTGCACCAACCATGGGAATAGATGGTGCAGTGTATAAATCTAGCTCAGATTGATATGATTCTGAGTCTGATTCAGAAGTTGTGTGGCCTTCTGATGGTGTAGAGGTTCATCGAAAATGGTCTATATGGTGTTGGTTCAAGGACCTAAACTGTGGTGGTTCGCCTCTTAGGCGTGAAGAAGAGTGTGGGAGATCAATTGTGTCTGGTTGGTAGATCAAGTGGTGAAATCTAGTAGTGACATTCTGGACCCCGGTTTCAGTGGCTTCCTATTGGCTTTTAGGTGGTCACTCGGCCATCAAGACTACCAGGAGACAACGCTTGGATTTTCCTCACGGGAGTGCTAGTCAATCAGTAGGGGTTGTTGCCCATTTTGCTTGGCAATCCCTCTCAGCGGCCAACTACTTTCGGGTTCCTGTAGTGCTCCTCACAATGAGTTTCAGGGCTCAACCCAAGTACTTTCCACGATTAAGTAAGTCAAGGACTTATGTCCTCAAAGACTACAAGTGTTTGAATTAGTGTAAATTAATAGATTTTAATGGTTGGCTTAGCGTCATGAATTGATTTTGGTTATCTTACTTGGTATGGTTGTGTGCATGTCCATTATATGAAAGATTGTCCATTTTTTATTATTTTATGTTATTCACTTGGTGTTTGCTTGTATGGTTTATGAATATTTCGCGGAGATTGTCTGGTTTGTTACAGAATTTACAACATGGGTAACTTGTTATGAAACCAGTAAATTATGAATAGAAAATTTGAAACATGCCATTAATGAATCTGAACTATGGTAGACTTACTAGGTGACTGCCTTACACCTGTATTCCTCTTTGACCAGGAAAGAGTGATGGGATCTCAACATAATGGGACTAATCCCATCCGTAGATACCTAGGTTAGTCTCCGAGTGCAAGGGCAGTCAACAAGGAGGACGGGAACGTCGTGAGGCCCCCTGGGCCTACCAACCCCTCTACCTTCCAAGTCACCGATTTTTAGTGGTCTAAAGCAATCAAAGATGAAGTGCCTATTAATATACGAGATTTACCCTTTGTCTTATCCCAGAATACACCGGAGGGTGATGAATGGGTAGAGGAGGAAGGGCTAGGCAAGTTTAATTTCCAATTCTTTTTTAAAAACTAAAATTTAACCTACAGTAATTTATTCAAGCCATAAAATAGATTCATTATATCAATAACCAGTTAAATCTATCATTGATTTACACAGATTGTATGCAGATGAAAACAAACTACTGGACAGAGGTAGCTGAGCCGCACTGACATTCCAAACAACTTAAAAAATCGAATTTGAGAGACAGATCACCCTTTTCAGGGAAAATCTAGCGAGGGGGTCACTAAATTTTCCCAAAATCAGGCGAGGGGCTTGCTCAGAAACTGAAAACAGGAGTGATCTCCCTCCTGAGAGGGAACTCGCACCTTTCAGGGCTGAATGAGCGACCTGGTCACCCCTTTCAGCCCGATAAGAGTGACCTGGCCAAAAAACTTGAAATTTTTTTAACCTAAGCTGGGAACGGCCGAGAGTAACTTGTACTGTGGCCAAGCAGGCTTGGTTTGGCCTTAAGGAGGCTCCACTGTGAACGTAAATACAGAAAAATAAATATCTAAACTAGATTTAACAAAAACTGAAACTAGGTTAAGAAAACAGAAATAAAAACTAGAACTTGAAAAAACGATCCAGGGATCCTGTGGGATCAACCTGGTATGGTCGCCAAATCTGTAGTAGGGATTTCACCCTAGCTATAGGCAGGAACAACTACCTTCCTTCTATAGGATGGAATGGTGGGGTTCCTGTGGATGAAAATAAAACCTGCAAAGAACTATTAGCTTTGATCCATGGAAACCTTGCACGAAATGGTTAGAACATAAGAGATAGCTACAAGAAATCAATAGGAGAACCTGCAAACCATTAGCAAACAAACCTGCAACCAAAATAAGTTAGAAAACTAAAATAAACATGAAAGAAACATGGTTATACCTTCAGTCTTGGTGGAAATGGGCCACCATTCCCTAGCTTTGGAAGCACCTCTCTCTATGGGATGGAGTCTTGGCTTGTGGAGCAATGGACGGGAGGGGGGTGAATGACTTGAGAGGCAAAGGGTTTGAAGCCACTCACACAGGCAGCATAATGATAGGAATAGAAGGAGTGTTTTGAGAGTGACCAGCACCCCTCTATTTATAGTGTTTTCTAGAGATTTTAGGGTTTTAAGCCCTTGGTTAGGGCTTTAGCCCTTTTCGCCCAATTCTTAGCTCCTTTGGTGGTTTTAAGCTCCTCTGAGGGGTTTTATCCCCTTTTGGAGGTTTTAGCCCCTATGAGAGCTATTTTGGCTCTTTTTAGGGGTTTTTAAGCCCTTTTTCATGTTTTTGAGCCTTTGCAAGGGTGTGGGGGTCAAATGAGGGTAGTGAGATAGATGTCTTTAGGTGGTGTAGGTTATGTAGAGCTCATTGAGGGATTTTTTGGGTTAACAGATTCTCCCATTGGAGTCGTCCATTTTGTTTCAAGACACTTCGTCAATGTGGACAAAGACAAAGCTCTCTAGTCCAAACGGTTTGGATCTAGAACAAAACTTGAGATAAATGCAAACTCTTTCCTAGATCAATCAAATTACTTGAAAATACATAGAATCTATGCCTCTTTTCATAAGAATGTTCTTGTTGTCTCCAAGATTTTGTTGTCTTGCTTGTTGAGAAGGAAACAACCTGTAAAATATACGAGGAGGACAAGAAACAAATAGAAACTACAAGATGATTTGATACCTAAGCAAATAACCAAGGAGAAATGTTAAAAATGAGATTAAACATCATTTATGGAAAAAGAAAGCCATTATTGTATTAACAACAAAGAGGGAGAAATTACAACCATGGTGCCTCAGTGTTGTACTTCTTCCAACTATACCTTTGCATCAAGACTCCAACATTTCCTCTAATGAAATATTAGCTCTAGGAATATTTCAGTAGAATATGGATGCTTTTCTGTTTCTCTCCTCAACCATGACAGTGAGCTTGCACTTATAGGATAAAATGGGATAAAGGGAGTTGAGGATTCCTTGGATAAGGTTAATGGATTATCCCAAGAGGTTAGGGGTTTGACTGCCACTTATATTGATCTATTGGGATAATACTCCATGATAAATTTCCTACAGAAGGCTCTTGAACCTTCTGTTTTTACCTTTTAAGGAGCACCGACGCATTTTATAAAAGAGAAACTAGTGTCATGGAGGGGAAATGCTTGCTAAATATAGACAAGAAGTGTCACCAATGCATATTGTCAATGTAAAAAGTGTGTTGTCCAAGTATGACCCTAGATGTAAAGAGGCATCGTGCATCGGGGTGCCAAAATTGGAAAAATAATAGACAAAACCTCTTTCCAATCCATTTGACACAAATGCTCCAAGAATTTGGGCAATTTGAAGGGTAGACATCTCATTATCAAGGTGAGGACAAGATTTTGGTGTAATACCTACCTCCCATGATAATTATCAATCTATCCTTAATTTAAACTTTGATGGATCTAAGCATCAAATACAAGTGTTTAGGTGCAAAGGAAGTAAGATATTCCCATCAAATCCCCCCCATTACCCTATTCTGACTCTTATATTCAACCTAAGGAAAAATTAATCAATATAGCAAGGTTAGAGCCACTTTCTGCATGTGGACTAAAAATCCCTTTCAGAATGCTTGGACATACCTTCTCATTATTGGTATATCGCTTCGTATTGAGAGAAGATCAATGCACCTTGGGGGGAATAATCTATGCATTTGGTATCTGGTGGCTTCTAATTGGATCATGACTAGTGGGAAACAGTTGGGACGTGCCTTGAAGGACTCAACCTAGTGAACAATGTGGAAACACCCATGTGCATTCAAAAAGATGTGAAATCTATGGAATATAGACTTGCAAAGAGGGATTTAAAGGAGGTGAGATCGAATTGTTGATGAAATTTAAGACTAACTCTCCTTGCATGTTCAAAAATGGAAATGGTGGATGAAGGTGTTGATGTTTGAGAAGAATTGGAGATGCTTGAACTTTAAAACTTTTATCAAATAATTTTAGCACTTATGAATTTCATAAATCATTCACAGATGAATCTTTATATCGGCCACATATCAATCTCATAAATAAATCAGTCGCATAAATCAATCAACCATGAGAGACAAGATATACCCTTGGAAAACCCTACAAACATGGAGGATGAAAAACCCAACAATTCTTTGAGTATGATAAATAGATTTGCAGAGAATGATTTACAACACATAATCAGATTTCCCGATAAGAGATATCACCACAGCAGTAGAGAAGAGAGATCCAGTGCAACCATGCAGAAAAATGTATGCAATTGTATTCAATTGTATGCAACTATATTGAACTTGCCATATACCTAGCATATTAATAACAAGCCAAAAACCATAGTATGCATAAGGTAGCACATAGGAGGCTCAGTAAACACATTGAGATCATCACATAGTGCATTCACAAGGAGGAGGTAACTGGAAATACCTCCATGCAAACATTATCACCCTTCCTTTTCTCCATTAGCTTTAATTGAATGTTCATTGTATTCAACTAAAAATGAGCTAACCTGAACTGAATGTTAACTGAATTGAACTAAATGTTTACTGACTTGAACTAAATGTTAATTGTCTTGAACTGAATGTTAACTTACTTGAACCAAATGTTGATTGAATTTAACTGAATGTTAACTGACTTGAAATGAATGTTTGCTTACTTGAATTTAATGTTAAATTACTTGAATTGGATGTTAACTGACTTGAACTGAATGTTAACTTACTTGACTTGAATGTTAACTTACTTGAACTGAACGTTAACTTACTTAATTAACTGAATGATAAATAACTTGAAATCAATCTTTAACTAACTGTTGATCACTTAGTTAACAGGATAACTCTAGTGTCATCAGTTCTTCACTCTTAGTGACATCCGTGCACAATTTATTTTGTTAACTTTTACATGGATCTCTTTAGTTAATCAATGCATGCTAATTAATGAACATTAAGCTATTCTTTACTTAACTGATTACATTCATTAAAAGTTCAACTGATTATTTGGATGAGGCATTGATTGAGGCATTCATATTTTATTGAATATTTATAAATTGAGTTCACTCAGACATTTGCATGGGAAATTCGATTTCTCTTCTACAATGTATGGACCCATCCACTCAATGTGTAGTTTCTTAGGTTTTCCATTTACTCGACTATTGTACAGTGATGCAAGGTCTCCAACTGACAAATTTTTGTTTTTGATATTTCTATCATGCCAAGATTTTTGTTATTTCTTTTTTGTATTTCTTGATATTGTATTGCGATTAGTCGATGTTCTTCAAGTTTGGATATTTTCATCAGTCTTTATTTTCAGGAATTTTCAACATCAATGTGTAGTATGTCGAAAATCAGAGGAGTTTGTTGATGAAAGTGTAACGGTACAACTGCTTCCTTTCCATAGACAAGTTAGAATGGTGTCTGTCTTGTCGAGCATTTGTATGTTGTTATGTATGCCCATAAGACTCCAGGTGTCTTGTCATCCCAATCATATTTGTCAGTATTACATATTTTTGTTAGGCCTATATTTAATGTTTTGTTGAAAGCTTCAATTGCACCATTATATTGGGGATGATACATTGT
Source organism: Pseudotsuga menziesii (assembly GCA_001517045.1). NCBI lineage: Eukaryota > Viridiplantae > Streptophyta > Pinopsida > Pinales > Pinaceae > Pseudotsuga > Pseudotsuga menziesii. The sequence continues at coordinate 233,219 of LPNX010577830.1, forward strand.
GCTTTTCTGGTGCTCAATCATTAATTATTTTTTTAGATTTGCGATTGTTTTGTTTACAAAATGTGACCCCTAATCACTAATCAAGATCAATGGACACCCAAATCTTGTGATGATGTTCTCGTATATAAATTAAGAGTCTATCTCACTTGAACAAGATTCGACTGGTTTTGTCTTTTCCCACTTGGTAACATATTCAACTGTTGTGATGATATATGGTGCTTATGTTCGTCTACCCGGTGTCAGAATTGGCCCTATGAAATCAATCACCCAAATTTCAAATGTAAAGCTTGGATTTACAGATATTAAAATCATTTTCATGCTTGGTATAGGTCGACCTAATCGTTGGCATTGGTTCTCGACAATCCCGATGTATGGTCAGCCACCATAGTCCCAATCGTTGGATTTTTCTTGCTGTCATGTCAGCTTGAAAATGTCCTCCAACTGGACTGTAGTGTGTTTCATTGATTATATTTTGTTTCTTGTGGTCGATAACGCATCATCGTAAGACATCGTCTAATCCAAGTTTGTAAAGAAATATGTTTACTATGGTGTAGGGTGCAACTTTCATCGCCTGGATCCTCTTCTTCTTTTCACTCATTCCCTATGGATCTTTCCCTTCCTCTAGGAATTGAGCAATTTCTGCTAAGTCGGAAGATACAACTTCAATTCCGAATAAATGAGCATCTGATAGGTCGACTTCAATTCTGGTCGGTTCTTCACCTGTGTCTATTCTTGATATTTGGTCGGGTCCAACATTTGTTTTGCCTAGTTGAACTATGACTTCAAAATCGAATTCTTGGAATAGTAGCAACCATCGGCATATTATCCCATGATGTAAGGGTTTATTTACTAAGTATTTTAGTGGTTGGTGATCTGTGTAAAATACAAATGAATGAGCTAATAGATAATGTCTATATTTATGGAGTGTGATACCATTCCAAGTGCCTCTATTTCAATTGTTGAGTAGTTCCTCTCAACTTTGTCTAATTTCCTATTGTTGTATACGTTAGGATGGTCCATTCCATCATCACTAGGTTGAGTTAAGATTTCTCTGTATTCTATTCCAAACGAATCAATATGTACGTGGAATTTAATTGACCAATTTGGAAATTGTAGTATGGGTGCATCAACTAATTTTTTATTTAAGATGTTGAATGATGCAGTGCATTCGTCGATCCGCTGGTATTACTAATTTTCTTTTAATATTTTTTCTAATGGGTAGTTCATGTCATAATAGTGTTGAATGAATTTTCTATAATATCTAGTATGTCTGAGTAAAACTCTTACTTGTTTAGGATTTAGTGGTGGTTTTAAGTCGAGAATAATTTTAATTTTTGCAAAGTCAAATTTAATGCCTTCCTTGCATACTACATGTCCTAATGGGATTCCTATTGGAGTTTCAAATATGCACTTTTTGATATTCAGTGACAATTGGATTTGTCGACATATTTCTAGCATAATTATGAGCCATTAACAGTGGTTTTTCAGCACAAAGTAGATTTTCCAGTCGTCGAAATATAGAGCCATATTTTGTAGATATATTCCTGAAATGCTTTGACAACAATTTTGGAGAATACAATTGGGGAATTTTTCAATCCAAATGGCATGCCTTTGTATGTGAATGATCCAAGTTTGCATACAAATTTAGTCTTTTTTTATCTTCTTTAGTAATGGGAACTTGATTATATCCTGAAAATCTGTCTGTAAACGAATAAAAATTGTGTCTTGCAACTTCATTAAGAATTTCATCTGCAAAGGGAGTCAGAAATGGGTCTGTAAGCGTTACTTTATTAAGTTCCTGAAAGTTGACGTAGATTCATATTCGTTTTGGGTCATGTTTCTTCGGTTTGACCACCATTGGGCTTTCCCATTCCGATTGATCAATAGGGTAAATGATTCCCGTTGCAAGCATGTTGTCGATTTCTTTCTTTACCATTTCTTTATATTTGTGTGTGAGTTTGTATGGTATTTTTTAATTGGTTTTGCCTTGGGTTTGATGTCGATTTTCATTTCACCCTTTTCCTAAACAATTCCTTTTAAATATTTGTAGTACCGAGCAAAAACATCCTGGAATTATTTTAATAAGTTGATGATTTTTTCCATCTGTTATTCATTCCGGTAGTCACCTATTTTTGTGATTTTAGGTATGTCGTCCTTGGATATATCGACTTCTTTTGTCTTAACTTTCGCATCCATCCATTCTGGTGCTTTTCTTTCATTGATTTGTCGACTACCTTCTTTAAATTGATAAAATTTTGGTGGAAAGTATTTCGTTGTCATTCTTTCACATCCTCTTTCTCTGATGTTTGAATTTTGAAGATTATTCTAATCGGTTTTGAAGTTTCTAGGTGGTCTTATTTCCATTGGGAGATTTTCCCTTTCATGTTTTCTATTTCTAATCAAAGTCTTTTCGAATGTCGGGTTTCGGTTTTCCTAACACTATTACATGTAGCATTATGGTGGCTAAGTCGGTCCTTTGTTGTTATTTTATTATCTATCAGTTGTAGGAAGCATTTTATCTGTTTACTTGCTTCGACCAATAATTCATCCTGGGCGTGAATATGAAGTCATTGAATAAATTCTCTTTTAGTTCTATCCATGTGAACGTTTCTCCTCTTGCTTCCTCCATTTTGTAACACTTATTTGGGAGATCGTCTTGTGTGTTTGGAAATAAATGAGTCCAGACTCGTTCATCTTTGTAACCTAATCTTCTCCATTATTTTTCACATGTATCAATATGTTTCTCAGGGTCTTGTCCTTGTGTGAATATTGGAATATTTGCTCGTGTAATTAATTTCTTTCCTCCAAACCTTTCATTAAAGTATGTTGATGTTGTCATCCAAGTTTGTAATCTATTCATTATATTTACCTATGATCTGAAGTCGAGAACGACTTGTCGGACGTGGTAGCCTTCAATTTCTAGGTCAACTAATGGGTTTGCATCGTTTTCGTCATTTTGGTTTAGGATACATATGCTTTTAGATTGTTTATCTTCACCAGATGTATTTTTAATGCTATATAGTAAATCTATTAACTTTGTGACAGACTCATCTTTAGTTATCAATTTGATTAGTTTGTTAATAGTCTCTTGTCGGGAGTCATTATGTTCTTCTTGTGATGCTAGTTCTTGAAACATTATTGATGCATCATTATATAATCATTTTTTCTTGGTGGGGTTATGATAGTCTTCTTTTCTTTTTATTTTACTAATTTGTGGATTATCAATACCAATTTTCGTTCCTTATCGAATTACAATTTAACATTCTTTTTATTATTTATTTTCTCCTTGGATTTACTTTCTCAAGCATGGTAGAGCAATCCTCCAAGGAGTGATCTCCTACTCCACAGCTTGTAAAGAATTATAAATTGGGTCAGTCTTTGTATGGACATTTTGGTCGGTTTTCTTGATTTCCAAAATATCAACCTCGGCCTTGAAATCCCCCTCGTCGATTGTAGTGATCATTCTGGAGATCGTATATTCGGATTCCATACCTTTGATAGTTGTTATTATTGCAGTTCTATTCATTATTACCATTTCTTTTATTGTTATCAGTGTTATTGCTTTGGTTAAAAACATTGGTTTGATACACTGCTTGGTAATTCTGTCTATTTTTTAAATACAGCTGACACTCTAATGTAGATTGATTTTTGACTTCACATATTGCGCACCATCGAGCTTGCTCATTTTTCATATTTTATGGGAAACATTTTGTTGATTGTAAATCGTGTTCTTGGAATATGTCACAAAAATATTTTGTTTGAATGAACCGGATGTCTTTTCGATGATTGTCTTGTCGATAATAGTCTTTTGTATGACCGATCATCGAGAATTTGGTACACGATACTTCCTTCCTTCGAAAGCTCATTTCTCGTATGGATTTATGCATACTTTCGAGTTGTTCTTCAATACGTCAATCGACAGGAGTTACGGGATAGTCCTCATCCATCTCAATTTGTAACACTTTCCTTAATGCATCTTCATATGTATTAAAATTGTCTAACCTGATATGCATTCATATTGTCTGCAGTAGTCCGGCCACAAACCAATGAATACATAATTTTTCATCAATGTTATATTCTAGTTGGATAAACAAGTATTTAAATCTTTTATCATATTCTCGTACTGTTTTCATCGACTTCTGAGCATTGGTTTTCAACTTTCTGGTGGCGAGATGCTTTGCATCGGGATTTTTAAAGAAAGACGTGAATTGTTGTTTGATCTGACCTTTTGTTGCATTTGGAATTTTTTCTATATAGGTCATGTACCAAGTGAGTGATATTTTTTTAAGAGCACCAGCAAATTGTGTCATTTGATAATCTTCGTTGGTGATGGCGTTGGACTCCAATATCGACTCACAGACAAACCAATGTCATTTTGGGTCTTCGTCTCCCTCATATAGAGGAATATGTGAAGTGGCATGAACCATATCTGTAACAAATTCAGCTTCGCCTGTACGTGGTGGTGGTGATGGTGTTGGTGGGTCAATTCCTATAACTGAACTCTTTTCATGGCTATTTTCAACGATTGTGGCTTATGTGTGCATATTCTCATGTATTAATGTGCACTCTTCGTTGCCATCAATATTTTATGTTTCAGTCTGTTCTTTATTGACTTTCATAAGTCGATTTATGTCGACTGCTTCTGTCCATACCCAAGTAAAAAAAAATTCAAATTGGACTACTTCTCTTACCAGTGATATCGACTAATCTGGTGAGCTGTCTAATGCTGGAATTGGCTGGGGGTGCTCCTCCACGATCAAAGTAAAGTAGATGAAACCTACAATTGGATAAATATGGTTGAAAAGTGATTTTCTAGATATCTGGAGTAATTTTATGTGTCATTGTTCTATTTTTGTCCTTTTTCTGTTTCGATTTTCCATTCCTGGCCATGTCGTGATCTTCATTGGTCGACGGTTATTTCTCTACTTTATCAGAACATGATCAACTACCCCCCCATTGCCATCCTAAAAATATTTTTATTAATCTAGGGTGCAACTATTCATTTACTAAGGAAATACTCTCACTCTCTCTCTTGTACGGACATTTCCCACTCTTTTTGGTTTGCTTCCCAGTTCTTGTTTCTTGGTGGCATTAGCAGTAGTGGTCGAGGTTCGACAATATGTATTGCTCCTTTATCGATCAAAAATATGAACAAAAGTGTCGGTAGTGAAAAAAGGAATTTTTCAGTGAGGTTGTTGTAGAATCTCTCTTGTTGTTATCAATAGAAACTCGTTCCTCGATAACTCATTCTTCGCAGAATTTATCAGCAATTCTTTCGAACCACTCTGACAGATTCGTACGATCTCCTCTAGTCAGTTTCGGGTGTAGTTGGCGTTCATTTTCATCTACCGGATTTTCATCCAGGAGTTTCTTCAGTGCACATGGGACATATTCGAGAAATTTTTCATGTATTTCAGAGAAAAATGTCTCCCTTGCTTGATGGTGTGTGCAAGAAGTTGAGGGACCTTTATATGCAATCCTAATTTTTGGAAACACGCTCATGATACATAAAAACACAACACGCTTACATTATGAAATGCTTGGTTTCGTTAATCTTGAGCTTGACATGAAATATGACATGTAGGTTAGGCTAGGAAAAATGCGCACATGTTTTATAGTTACAAAACGTGCATGTGTTTTATAGTTACAAAATGTTTACGTGTTATGGAGAAGCAAAACACACACGCATTATGGAGAAGCAAAACGCGCACGCATTTTGGAGAAGCAAAAAATGCACATGTTTTAGATAAGCCAAACATGCACGTGTTATGGAGAACCACAAAAAATGGTTTGAGTGCATGGCTAAGGAAATGAATAAAAAAAATAGTTTGCATCATCAAGACTTAGGACCTATAGTAATACTTTAGCATCATCAAGAAAAACATCTCAAACAACCATGCCTAACTTCCTATGAGCATATTTTTTTCTTTTTGCTATAATATGGACACCATTAGAAGGTTTTAATAACTAAGTATGGGTCATAGTCCCTTGACCATGCTTGAGGGAGGAAACTCAAGAATTATGTCCTAAAGGTAGCGTTTAAGGCTTGAGTTCCATGAACAAGGCATCGAACCTACACATAGACCCTTCGTATGTGATATTTTGCATCTAAGAGAGAATATGTAGTGCATTAGAATTCTCTTAGCACTAGAAACGTATCCGTAGACATGGTTTAGGGAGGAAACCAAGTCCTTAGGCCCTAAAGGAATCCTATAGATATATAGGGCCAAGAACAACACCTCGAACAAACAAATGTGATCTCTTAAGGGTATACTCAACCTTTAAGTTGGGATATGGCCATGATTAGGATTTTTTTAGCATTAGATATGGAGGATAAGGTGTTAATCATGGTTGGTACATAAATATTTAATTTTAGGTTGTAAACCATCTTTTAGGGCTCAAGTTCCATGAACGACACCTTGAATCACCATAAATGACCTCTCATGCTGATAGTTTTGTTTTGAATGGGGATATGGGAACCATTAGGGGTTTCTAAGTACTATGTATGTGTCTTGGGACCTTAGACATAATAAGGGAGGAAACCTAGGCCTTAGCCCCTAGAATATGCTTCTATCCATCTAGAGCCAAGAATGATGTGTTGAACAACCTCAATAGATCCTTACATGATTTCATTTACCTTGAAATGGGGATACTAGTTCCATTAGAACATTTTTAGCACTAAGTACAGATATTAGGCCCCTTCACATTGGTAGGGGGAAACACTTGGTACTTATGCCTTAAAGGAAGTTGTTAACCATTTAGGGCCAAAATTGATGCCTCCAACCACCACACATGACATTTAAAGTGAATCATTTGAATATTAATCAGGATATGCATGCCATCATCATTTTTTGAGGACTAGGTATGCATATCAAGGCCATGGACATGGTCAAGGGAGGAAACTATGGCCTTAGGCCCTAACTAAAGATTCTATGCATCTAGGGATAGGAAGGATGCCTTAAAAAATCATACATGGCATCTCATAGATATATTTGGACTATGAATATGGATGTTAGTAGAATTGGGTGGTTTTCAGCAGCAGGTATGGGACCTATGAGACATGATTGAGGGAATATGATCATTCCTTAAGACATAATGGAATATTTGAGGAACCCATGTTAATGATCAATTCCTTGAAGCACCACAGATGACCTACTCAAGGTATGCTTGGTGTCCAAGAAAATATGCAGATGCCTTTAAGAGGTTTTGAGCATTGGATATGGGTATTAAGGCCTCAACAAGGTCAAGGGAGGAAATCCAAGACTCTATCCCTAAATAATATTTTTGGCATCTATGGATACACATGTTCCTTACTCATTATCCCTCTATTCCTTACTTACTTGCCCTCCCCGTCTTTGTATTTCCATCTCTCACTATCTCTATGTGTATGTGTATGTGTGTCTTTCCCCCTTCTCTCTCACACAACCTCCCTCTCTCTCTCACTATCTCTATGTGTATGCATGTCTCTCCCTCACTCCCCATCTCTCAAAACCTCTCTCCACCTTATTTATACCTCCCTCACTATCCCTCCCTACATCACTCTCTCTCTATTTCTCCTCCCTCCCCCCTCTCTCTCCCACACAATCTATCTCTATGTGTGTGTGTGTGTGTGTCCCTCCTTCATTCCCCCTCTCTCATGCTCTCTCTCCAACTTCAATATACCTCTCTCACTTTCCCTCCCTCCACCACTCTCTCTCTATCACTAACCCCTCCCCCCTCTGTGTGTGTGTGTGTGTGTGTGTGTCCCCACCCCTTCTCTCTTTATATATGTGTGTGTGTCTGTCACTCCCTCACTCCCCCTCTCTCATAGTCTCTCTCCACCTTCTATATACCTCCCTCACTATCCCTCCCTTCATATCACTCTCTATATCATTCACCCCCCCTCCCTATTTGTCGCTCACCCCTCCCTCCCTCTCTCCTACATAATCTCTCTCTCTCTCTCTCTACTTGTTTGTGTGTGTGTGCCCCTCCCTCACTTCCCATATCTTATAATTTCTCTACACCTTCTCTATACCTCCCTCACTATCCTTCCCTCCATCACTCTCTCTCTCTATTTCTCACCCCTCTCCCTCTATCGCTCAACCATCCCCCTCTATCACTCACCCATCCCCCTCTCTTCAACATAATATTTGTGTGTGTGTGTGTCCCCCCTTCTCTTACAAACTCCCTCTATATCTCGCTCTCTCTCCACCTTCTATTTACCTCCCTCTATCAATATCTCCCTCCCTTCTCCCTTAATTACCATCTCTCTCTCTCTCTCTCTCTCTCTCTCTCTCTCTCTCTCTCTCTCTCTCTGTTTTCAACTTATCCCTTCTCCTCAACCCCCTACCTCATTATGACCCCTATTTCATGTTTTATCGCATATAATTCCCATCTCTTCAATTTGCCCCTCCTTCGCCTCTCTCCTCCAACGCATCTTATTCCTCCTCTAATACTCCATATCCACCTTTCCATTCACCAATCATCTTTCTCATCAAACCATCACCAACTTCCTCCCCTGCACCTTATCCCCCTTCGTCACTCAAGTCTCGTGTACTGCTTCTAACCCTATACGTCTTCAACACATCTTCTCCTCCTAATAATTCTCTCAAACCCCACTCCCCTTCACCCTTGTAACCCATAATGTTCCCATTCAATTCATCTTTCTCCACTTGAATTTACAACATCCTCCTAGGACCTTGACCCTTCCCCACCCCCTCTCAACTATTAACCATCCCCACTTGAACTTCCAACATCTTCCTAGGCCCTTAACCCTTCCATGCCCCTTCTAAACTATTATCCATACATTTGATATATTACATATAATGCTAAATTTTTACCTCTATTTTTATAAACCTTGTATATTTGGAACCTTGTATAATTATTTTTAGATAATTATAAAAATAAATAAATAAATTACTAATTTTATTTTCAAAAAATAGCACTGCACTAGTGCTATATGTTCTCTACATGCCTGCAAATTTTTGTATCCTGAAAACATCATTTAGGCCCTCAAAGGTTGCACCCACAAAAACATATACCTTATCATTTTCTTAAAAAATAAAAAGTGTCTGTTAGAAAAAATGAAACTTGACATGGTTATAAAAATTTTCAATACATAAACCTTGTATATTTGGAAACTTGATTCAATTTCCTACATTTAATCTTATTTATTCAAAATAAGATATTTTATGTAAGTATCTCAAAAAATAAAATTAAGTGGAGGGATGCCTGATTTTTTAGTTTTCTATTACATCTAACGTGCCAAAAGTGACCCTCATTAGCTTGCACTCACCATTCAGAAATAGCCATCTTGTTTCTTCTAGTGTAATTTTGTAGGTAATTTTCTATTTTCCGCTCCCGCCAATCCTTAATCTCTTTCTCTGATATCATGGGGTTATAGTGATTTTCATCTAATACATGTACCATTAGAAACGGAACCAATATTGTAATCAAACAGATTACATAGTTACCAATGATACGTACTATAGATTTATACAAGCAATGATGTAGACAAGAGATAAGGAATGGTAGATAGAATAACATGTATTTATATTACTCAACAACACATAAAGGGGTCATACATCCAACCAAACCAATTCTTTATCTGACTCTACAGCCTATATATAAGATTTGCAAGTGGTTACATAACTACCAGTCGGTTCAACTAACCGACACGACCTGTGAGGTCAACATAATCTATTGTTTACAATTAGTCGACTAGAGGATCTAGTCAGCTAGCCGACTTAGGATCCTCCAACAATATTACTCACAAGATTTACAATACAACATAATCACCTCAATCATATGAGGATACATAGGATTTTATATGACTCACAAGTCTGACCTGATATTACTCACAATTCCATAGAATGAATCCTGATGTTGTATAATCAATTGAAGGAATAGGAAAATAGGCACCCAATAGAAACCCATGTCATGAATAAGCATATTATAAACACAAAATCACACTTGAAATCTCTAAGGAGAAAGGATAGACAAATTGGAATATTTATGGAGAACTATTGTTCAGGACATTACACCCTTATAACCTAGGGTCTGGGGTTACCAACTTACTATTAGACTTGCATACAATCAACTTTTACAGAATATGGAATGAGAATAGGAAGATATATTGGCTTATCCGGTTTATGATGGTTGATCCAAGCTTGGTATTCTCTCACTCTAATCTCCTCCAAAGCTTCTAGGGATGCTTTTCTTCACCTGCAAAGAGCCAGTTCTTCAAGCAATATATATATATATATATATATATATATATATAT
>LPNX010577830.1:243543-299188 GCA_001517045.1 Pseudotsuga menziesii
GAGTGGAAGAAGAATTATCTTTATTAACAAACAGTGAATAGGTAAGAATACAACCCAATTTCTGACACAAGGACTCCTCTACAACCAAAGGACTCTGAGTTCTGTTGCTCCAAGATTCTGAAGGTATACCACCAGCATAACTTTTCTCTTCAAAAATTGATTGATTAGCCCCATCCCAAGGCCTCTATTTATACTTTGGAAATAGAGAGGTTTTGAAGGTTAGAATGGTTGAGATGGTTGGAATAGTTATGGATTAGGGCCCAACTAATCTCATCTAATCATGATTTATATTTTTTAAGGTTGAATTAAGGTATACATGAGTATTAATATAGGCAAGTCACGTATGATACGCATGTTGCTCAAAGGGAACTCACGTATGCAAGGTATATGTGGGTTGCAATGCATATACTCGTGTATGATACGCAAGTTGCAATGCACATAGTCGCATATGCAACCCAAAACTCATAATAAAAATATATAATGTTGGTTTGAGGATAATGCATCAAAGGTCATGCACATCTATAGTGTTTTGGCCACTTCAATCCTAATTGTCCTTTTGTGTACTGACGTGATGAATGTCAGCACTCGGGCAGAGAAGTGCCATTTTCGCTGATAACAAGAACCATAATCAATGTTATTAAGAGTTGTTAAAGAGAGTGAGCATGCTCCAAGTGAGGGTTGTGAAGCTAGAGAAAGAGGGGCATTTTGTGGTTGAGCTGTAGAGGTTTGCAACTACCCCCTAAGAAACTCTCAGTTGGGTCATGCTAGAATGAGCTTGCAAAGGCAATGGAGGAAGATGTAGTGCAACAAAAACTAGTACTAGAAAGAAATATAAAAACAACCATCCATGGGTTTAAACAAATTCCGTTTTGTGGATAAGACTTCTTCTATAATTAGGTTATTTGAAATTTTGTAAAGTTGTTTTTTTAAGTAGTGGTTCATTCAACAATATACTACTGAAATATATAGTGATAAGCATAAAATAATAAAGTTAACACATCATGTAGAAAGTAATTTTGAATTTTTAAGAATGTTGGAAGAACCTGTGATGAACACTCTCTATATGTTTTGTATTATCTCTTGAATGGTTCAATCACAAGGAATTTTTTAATATAAATCTTACATATTTATGTTATAATAAATAAATAAAAGCAAGAATTAATTTATTTAACTAAAATTTAAAAGAATTATAAATAAATGGTCAAAACTTAAATTGTGCTTGTTCGATGACATAAAGGGTTTTCCATCTTTGTGAGCCTTTGAAAGTTGAGGATGAAAATCACTTTCTCTTAGAGTGCCCTACTTACACCCACATTAGATTTGAGTTTCATAGTATTTGCTACAATACAAACATTTTTAACCTCCTAACTAGCCAAAACTATAGTGAGCTCAAAATGCTTCTTACTAAGGTTTTTGACCATAGAAACAACATTTTAAAGCAAACCAAGTAATACCATTCTTAAGGTGTGATAGAACAAAGTTGGTCTCAATTACCATTAATCATCATCATCCTCATCATATAAGCATAATCATTAATCATTATTAAAAAGAATCAAACTTTGTTGAAGTGTTAATAACATTTTAGTAAAAAACATTGTTCATTCTTTTTTATGAATGTCTTTCTCTTAAACTTTATTACATCCTATCAAACAAATTATTATTAATTAAATGTTATATAATTAATTAATTACTATATGTTAAAAAAAAGTGTAAACTCAAATCTCTTTAATTTGTAGAGGTTGCATGTGGTCTGAGAAATGATGACCCATGGGCATTTATGCCATCAAAATCACTCACAGATCGCACCCAACTTGGATTACATCAATCTCAATTTTGTTGGATTTTCGATGTCGCCTTCCAACTAAATCATCCCTGAAAGGAATTGAACTCGAATCGCCTTACACATAAGACCCACACCTTAACCAAATGAGCTAGCAAAAATGGACATACAACTTAAAATTAAATTAAATAACCAATAAATTAACAATTAAAAAAAGTTATTAAAATTGTAAAAGATATTTCATTCTTTTATTTTTTACATAAATCATTATCTCCTATCCAAAAGGCAGGGAAGTGGAAACATCTTTATATCATATTATCATATAAAGCTGTATTATTATTCTTTTGGAAAAAAAATATCGTAGTAGCAAAATTTAAGGATATAAAATTATAAACACAACATATGATATAAAGTTTAACATGTATGTATTTTTTAATTGTTGATCAAGTAACATATACTCATTTTTTGCTGTCTTTTTTTTTAAATCATTTTTGTCTTTTTTTTAAATATTTTTTTGTTTATATAATTTGAGTTTATATGAAAAAACATAAAAATAAATAAAATACTATATTTAAATATGGTCATTATTTTATGATGATAAAGTATAAGTTTCATTTTTATATTAATAATTAATAAATAGTTTAATTATTAGAAATTAAAAATATATTTAAACATCAGTATTTAGTCAATTTAGTATATTCAATATTCATAAACCATAAACTTAATTTCCATAAATATATTTATCAAATTTTAAAACTAACTTACTTAATTATAATAAAATTTGTTTAACCCATTTCCATTGACAAGTTTGGAAACAGTTTTAATATTATTCTATTTGTAAATCTTATTGGCCAGTTCTCATTTTTATAAGTGACCATAGGCTGACTTCAAACGTTTTCCATCGTTGCAAACTTTGAGTCTCCTTTTGTGAAAGCAAAATTATCGTTTTAGCCATATAAGAGTAGACAACTAATGCTACTACAATACTGTCTTGCAAATATGGAAAAGTTAGTAAGTAAATTACTATAAAATATATTGCAAAAGTTAGTAAGTAAATTACTATAAAAAATAAAATATATATGTTAATGGAAAAGTTAGTAAGTAAATTACTATAAAATATATATATATATATATATTAGTGGGTGTAATGTAAGGGGCGCGTTATCGTTTTAAGTTGTTTTGGAAGATTCTAATTAACTGGATAAGTAAGAGATTTAATAATGGTAACAACAACAATTGATTAAACTAATACTTTACGATTTTCAAGGAAATGCTATTGACATAACACTTTAGGTTTACCATATTTAACAATATTGATAATTTTGAAGTTTAAAAACATAATCAAAATTAAAGGATTTTAATAAAATCCAATGTAAAAAATAAATATAAAAAGGTTTTTGATGTGACCTTTTTAGATGTGACGTCAGTCCATTATGTAAACATAATCATGAAAAGTGGTAAGAAAACAATAAACAATATTAGTTAATATCCCCTATTTAGACATAATTAATATATATATATATATATATATATATGTGGAAGGTGAATTATTTTTTTGAAAATAAAAGACCTAAAATTATTTTAAAATTGTGTTACGACCTGAGGCTTAAGAGAGGTTAGTATAAAGATGTCATGGCTTGGGTGAATCATTGGACAATTGACAAAACATGTCACTTTGCAAAATATCAATAACATTGAAATCTTATTACATCTAAGTTTAAAGAGAAATTGTGGGACAAGAAAGGATTAGAGGTTAAAAAAAATTAACGTACTATAAGGAGGTCATTAACCCTAAACTGGAAGATCAAATGTATCTCTCTGTCTTAACAAGTTCAAAGAATAAAATTAAGATAGCCAAGATAAAAATGAACTTCCATGAGCTTCATAGTGAAATAGGGTGATGGACAATTCCTAAAACACCATGAATGGAAAGGATTCGCCATCTCTGTGCGACTATGAGCATTGAAGATGAAAGATATTTTCTATTAGAGTGCATTGTGTACGTTCACATTAGATAGAAGTTTCATAATCTTTGCTACAATACATACCTCCCTAACCTTCTAATATGTCAAAAATATTGTGACCTAGAAATGTTTCTTTGTAAGCATTTTGAGCATATAATTTTTTTATAGCAAATCAAATAATTCATTTTTTTACTCTCAAGATCCAATAGATCGAAGTTGGTATGAATGGACATTATATATATATATTCCAAGTCATAGTTATTTTTGTCATAAATAAATATAAAAATAAGTGGTAGCCATGCATGGATAACTGGATGAATAGAACCAACAATTCAAGGCAGATAACTAGAAGAATGCGAGATAATAATAAAAAACAATATAAAAAATAATTGATAGTTGATAAATTGATAACCAAAAGAATGTCGATGATAACATATATCTAGGCATGGATTGTTACGATTTATAATCCTCCCTTGACCAAATTATCTATTAGATTATTTTAGCCTAACTTAGGAGTCTTTTATTTAATTATTGGGTCTACTAGTACCATTGGGTCCACTTGGCCTAATGGGGCCACATGTACCAGTCACTATAGTGTGGGGAACACCGATATAGACTAACTAAGACTAATTGCACTTGCATGCATCAGTTTAGGCACCTCCTGGGCCAATCCCTACATTGTAGGAGCCACTAGGAGTGTCAACACCAACCTCCTTTAGTTGCTAGGAGTTGGTAACTAGTTAAGCTTTGTTACTCTTTAGTTGCATTCAGTTAGTTCTACTCCAGTTCAGTTAGCACTACTTATGCATGGTTGCATGTGGGAAGGCGCTAGTTTTCACCTACCACTGTAGTTAGACTGGTTTAACTTATTATAACTGATGGATTGACTGAATTGGACATATGGAGTTAACCACTTGGACTCCAATAATGATTTAGACATCTTTAGTTAGTCATGTAGTCAAATACAGTTAGAGTAAGTTGGTAGATTCAAATTCATCCCTAATGAATTTGAATTCTTCCTTATGTAACACTATTGTAACACGAGATTCTTTAATGAACATGATACTATAATTATCTGAGCTATGCTCATCTGTTTCCTGTGAGATTTGATTTGTCTAGTGTGTATTTTCATTCTCCTTTCACTACATAACAATTAAGAATCTGATTGAACTCATTGCTTGATTATCTAATGGCACAACAATTTTAACATGGTATCAGAGCCATCTCGAGCAAGCTTCAAGTCTGTCTATTCTCCATTGAACACCAGAAGTAGTTGGGTTTCCACAGAAGTCCCATAAAGAGTGCCTTGCTTCCTATGAATTTATTTAGAGTGGCGGTGCAGGCGTGACTGACCCTAAGAAAGTGTTCATGTCGAGAGGAAAGGCTTGACTCTAACACTATAGTTCAAATGTTTTTAGTTTTGTAGTGAAATTTCTACAGGTGCTATGTAGCTTGTGTAAAGATACTGTCTGTCTGTTCCAGTAGGAGAATTATGGATTCTCAACCTTCTACACCTTGGATCCTAGCACCCTTCAATTATGTTGATTGGAGGGAATATATGCAGTTATCCTTGCGCAAGCAGGGTTACTTCAGGATAATACTTGGACAGGAGGCTGAGCCCCATCATCCAGCTGAGAGAAATAAGTTTATGAACCGCTTAGATGAAGCTTTTGGTTACACATGTACTCATATTTCCAGAGATCTCCTCTTTCACCTTGAAGGTTTGAGGACTCCCAAAGAAGCTTGGGAGAAGCTTGAATTCTTGTTTGGAAAGCAAGATGAGCTTTGGGGATACATTCTGGAGAATGAGTTGGTATCCTTACATCCCATTAATTTCAAAACCATACAACAATTCTTTACTAAATTCAAGTTTCTTGCACTCCAATGCAGATAGTGCGGAATAGAAAGAAAGGATGAGCAGCATGTGCTCTCCATACTCAGCAAACTAGGCTCTGAGTATTCTGTATTTGTCT
Source organism: Pseudotsuga menziesii (assembly GCA_001517045.1). Classification (NCBI taxonomy): domain Eukaryota; kingdom Viridiplantae; phylum Streptophyta; class Pinopsida; order Pinales; family Pinaceae; genus Pseudotsuga; species Pseudotsuga menziesii. Next base: position 249,261 of record LPNX010577830.1, read on the forward strand.
CAATCTTCCATTCTGGAAGACCTTCCATTCCTAATTGGAAGATGCCCTCACTTGATTCCTTTGTCGAGTCCTTAATACATGAGCAAGAGAAGTTGATCCATATGGGAGTCATCAAGACTTCCAAATATCAATCTCTCCTAGTGACAGACTCTACCAAAGCGCAAGCTAAAGGGAAATATAAGGGGAAGGATCCTAAAGTAGCTGATTTGAAGCCTAAAGAGAATCAGAAGACTTCTGAAGAAGCTTCGGGCTCTAAGAAGAAGAACAAGTTTGAAAAGAAGATGTGTCCCTATTGTATGATGGGTTTTCATCCAAAAGACTCTTGCATGAAGAAGCAAGTTGACCAATTGACTGCTCTCCTCAAGTAGAATAACATTTATCTCCCACAAAGAGAAAAGAAATTCGATGATGGACCACAAACAGAAGATGATGAAAGGCTCCATGCCTTGAAGGCTAGCCTTACTCAGTCAACAACATATTTGGTTGATTCTGGAGCATCCAACCACATGATTGCTTCCAAATAATCTTTCTCTACCCTCACACTATCAAAAGGGCCTAATATTCACATGGGAGATTATTCCCAAATTCCAGCAAAAGGAAGAGGTTCAATCAAAGCCAAGCATGGTGAGTTCAAAAATGTTCTCTATGTGCCCTCCCTTGTAGCTTTGTTGTATGTTTATCAGATGACCCATACAGGCTCTCCCAAAAGAGTTACATTTTACTCAAATTCAGTTGAGATCACAAAAAAATCTACTGGACAGCTCATAGCAAAAGGTATTACAAATCATTCTATTGAAGCTTATGAGTTCTCACATTTTTTACCTGTCTCACCTTCTTCAACTTTATTGTCTCATGCTAATAACACCAATAAGATTTGGCATGAGAGATTTGGGCATCTCAATTTCAAATATCTCCAGTAACTCCACATTGATAAAATGGTTGAAGGTTTGCCTCTCATCCAAACTTCCGATGGAGTATGTTATGGTTGCTTGGTAGGTAATGGTTGCTTGGTAGGTAAGCATCCAAAGATGAGGTTTGAATTTGGGAAGGCGCATAGAGATACCTCTATACTTGATTTGATACATAGTGATGTGGTTGGACCTATGCCCACAAAATCCATTAATGGTTGCAGGTATTTCGTCACCTTTATTGATGATTGTTCTAGGTGCTACTGGATCTACTTTATGAAACAGAAATCATAAGTTTTTTATATTTGTAAAGTTTTTAAAGCTATGGTTCATAATAGTTTCAGTAAGAAAATCAAGTCCATAAGATCTGATAAAGGAGGAGAGTACATCAAAATAGATTTTCAGTATTTTTGTGAATTAGAGGGGATTCGAATGGAACACTTAGTTCCATACACACCACAGCAGAATGGTGTGGATGAGAGGAAGAACATATCACTAAAGGAGATGGAAACATGTATTCTCCATGCCAAGAATCTCCCTCCTTCTCTTTGGGCAGAAGATGTAAACTGTGCTTCATATTTGCAGAACAGAGTGCCTCCTTAATTAGTGGTTGGGGCCACTCCATTCGAAGCACTGCATGGGCATAATCCCAATGTCTCTCATCTAAGAGTTTTTGGTTCCAAATCTTGGGCCAGAATACCCACTGGTAAGAGGAAATCCTTCCAAGACAAAAGTAGTGAATGCATTCTACTGAGATATGCAGAAGATGCAAAAGCATAAAAATTGATGGAGGTTGTAACCATGAAATGCTTCATTGAGTGGAGTGTTCAATTTGAAGAAGATCACTTGTATTATGCACCACTATCTGAAGCACAAGAAGGTATAACTCCTCTTCCACTACCTTTTGATGATGATGATTTGTTACATGTTTCAGATTCAGATGAAGAGGATCAAATCCAGCATGATCATGTTATTGAGACTGAATCTCATGAGATTCTAGATCCAGATCCAATATCCATTCCAAATAAAAGTCCTAAGCCTAGATGGGCTCAAAATCTTATTGATGCAGCTGGGGATGGTGCTGGAAATCCAGAAGACAGAAGGAGAACTAGGTCCCAGTATCAAAATGAGCATGTGTCTCTTTCCCTCACAGATTCGCTCCCTACAGAGTGCTGCAACGAGATTCCAAGAAAGTGCTACACGATGAGAGAAAGTGATCAACCACTTGGCCCACATAAGAAGAAAATTGATCATTCTCCACCTCTTCCATATAGAAGAAACACACAGGTTCATCAGTTCAGAAGGAAATTGAGAGGTTCACATGCATAGCTTCAGGATGCTGCTGCACAGAATAACCATGATGTTGCATAGTACTGCAATTCACAACAAAGTTTTTGACAAGTATTTTTCTAAGGAGGAAGCTTCTTTGTTCTAAAGATAGCTTGCAGTTTTTTGTTTCCTGCTTATTTTGAGGGGGGATTTTCCCATGAGGTTTTCCCCTATTTCCTCGGTTTATTAGACAACATTTTTTTATCTTTTAGATTGTATATGGATGACTTTTGGCCTTGTTTCCAAGGCCCACAATTGTCCAAGTTAGGATTTAGAGGGGTATTAGGATTTATAATCCTCCCTTGACCAAACTGTCTATTAGATTATTTTAGCCTAACTTAGGAGTCTTTTATTTAATTATTGGGTCCACTTGGCCTAACGGGGCCACATGTACCAGTCACTAGAGTGTGGGGAACATCGATAGAGTATAACTAAGACTTACTGCACTTGCATGCATTAGTTTAGGCACCTCTTAGGCCAAACCCTACATTTTAGGATCCACCAAGAGTGCTGAAACCAACCTCCTTCAGTTGCTGGGAGTTGGTAACTAGTTAATCTTAGTTACTCTTTAGTTACATTCAATTAGTTATACTCCAGTTTAATTAGTGCTAGTTATGCATGGTTGCATGTGGGAAGGTGCTCGTTCTCACCTACTTCTCACTTACCACTGCAATTAGACTAGTATAACTGATTGTTATAGCTGATTTAAACACACATGGTTGTTCACATATTTATGGCCTTTCCTGACCCTCTACAGACTCTTTAGACCCCATGGACTGCTTTTATACTTTGATGTTTCCAAGTTCATCCCTAAAAACCCATGTTTATTATTGTACGTGACTTTTAAACCCATACTCATGTGTACACGTGACTTTTGACCTCAAACCCACGTACATCAGGATGTGTGCATAAATCCAAATATTTTTGGAGTTTTCCTTCATGTGTGTCTGAACCACTTGACTCTTGGCCTTCCATATGCCTTGAGATCACTCATATTTGACCCTCCATTACACCTTTGGAGTGCTACATAAGGAACCCCTTGGATACATTGAAGGGGAGGAATTGAAGAGCAACGAAACTATAGTCCATTGATGCCATAACTTGCATATACTTGAGTCTGCATCCCTTTGTCCCTTTGGAGCACTTTGTGTTCTTCCCAAGCTTGCCTTTGCTTATGAGATTGCTATCGAGAGATGGAGGATTGAGGTGGTGGAGGCCCAGGTGGAGGACTCTATTTCTTTGGTTTGCAGACGTGCCGACAGAGGTTGTCACTTGTGTAATATCTGATTTGATTAATAGAAATATATTTTCCTGTCCAATAATGTGTATTTGAATGAATATTGAATCCATGGATATGTTTAATTGCTTACACATTGTTTATTATATATGCTAGAGTAGATCTAACACCATATTATATAGCATGCTTGTCTTTTTTGTTGTTGTTGAGAGCAAATTGTTAGCGCAAGCAGGATTGGAAAAAGCTCAACGGGGATCTACTTCAACCATCTAGAATAAGGTATGATCTGAGGTCCCTTAGTGTTAGATGTTTGGTTGCTCCTACATATTGGGAAATGATTGATTTCTCGTGTCTAACTATTTGTTGTGGTACACCCCAAGCCATAGGAAGTTTCTCTCCGTAATAGAATTGGCGACCATACTGGGGAGGTTCCTAGTTGTTTCTCATTGGGGGCTTTTGGTATTCAATGTACTTGAATTGCTCTGATTTCTTTGTTTCAATGTCGGGTTTGGGGGCATGTTTTCCCAGTAGGGTCTTGAAGGAGTGAATTTTTTCTTAGCTTGTCTGTTTTCCCTATTTTTCTTCCTTTTTCTTCTTATATGCGGGTTTAGCTTTCACAGTCGCATATACACGTAGGTTTTCCTTGAACAGTCGCGTATGTACGCTAGTTTACTGAGAACAGTCGTGTATGCCTTGATTTTGAGCCTTAGTGGGAGGATTAAGTGTTGTTGGGTGAGTTTGGATGATTGCTAAGTCTTCTTGGATTCCTCTGGAGTCTGTATACACCCTCTGTTTCTGACCAAAGACAGTTTTTAGTTTGATTTTTTTGAAATGTTCTTATCATTCATTTTCTACTTTTTGTTTTGGGATTAGCGCATTAGGTTTCTTTTACCTTGGTCCTTTGCTTGGCTGTTGTTTATGAGTGGTTGCAGAGTCTGAGGTTGTAGAGTCATCTTTTTGCTTTCATATCTCATTTAATTCAAAAATACAAAAAAAAAATATTTTGCTTTTTTCATAGTTATGCTTTGCTTGTATTTTGCGTTGGCATGGTACTTGCATTAGGTTTGCTTGGTGAATTATCATCATATTTTCATATAGGAATGATTGCACTTACATTTGAAGGAAAAATTTTGCACTTCACGTAGTAGCATACCCTGCTTTTTCATTCTACACATTGCATTTGCATTGCTTGTTAGGTGTGCATTTTACTTCATGTTGTGTCATAAATTCATAAGTTGCACGACCATCACCCTTTGAGTAATCACAGCCAAATAAAATCAACGCTTAATAAAATGAATTACACTCTTTTCTTTTCTAGGGTGCATCAACAAGAATAGGTTTTAGGGTCTTAGAATAGTTCATTGTGAATTAATTCTCCAAGACCACTAAACAAAACAATTAAGTGTATGTCCAGGTGAGAGTGTGAAACCCTTGGTATAATTAGTGTTTCTTAGGACGCTCCTCTTACACAGGAGTTAAGCACGAGGAAGTGCATGCAATTGTGATTGGGATGACCCCTGGTCACTTTCTATGAGCACCAGAGATATTTCTAGGAATCTATTCGTATCTGGGGGCCTTTGAGGTATTGACTTGTGCACCCCTGGGGTACCAGTTGTGATTTCAGGCTTCAGGATTTTCTACCTTGCCCATACGGTTGATCCTGCCTGCGATTATCCGCCTGAGCATTGGTTATATTGAGGTGACCTTAGTTTCCTTACCTAGGTTATCGAGGGGGTATTTACAGAGGTTATTTTATAGGTGTCCTGTCCAGGTAGGGGTCGGACAGCACAGTCACTATATGCATTGAAGTTGAGGCCCACTATAATTGGTTATGAACCTTTGCTTGTTGTGTATGGGAGTCTCAAGCCTCTCTTAGGTGAGACATACCTGCTTCATTCGGGAGCTCACTTATCCTACCCTTCGTTTTCTTGTTGTTTGGATTTAGATTTTCTTAGGTGTATGCTCTGTGCATGCTAGTTTTCTTAGGGTTGCGTAGATAGATTGAGTATTTTCTTTTTGTTGAGTCATTGTGGATCCGGGTGCGGATCCCCATCGCTCTCGTCGATTAGCAGGTCTTCTGTCTTCTACTTCTCCTCCTCCCTTGGGAGAGAGAGCCAGATAGTCCCAGTGGACTAGTCATCACTTTGATTCACACAGAGATCTCACCATGAGTCATCATGGGTCCGAGGTCCCGAAGCTTCCCCCTTCCCCGCCTCCGGCAACGAAATTTGAACCTTCAAGAACATATGGGACTCCACCTGAGTCTGGTCCTTATGGGGCTGGAACGTCACAAGAATATGTATCAATGTTTCATGATTACATTAGCTCCGACCCCCGGTATTGGTTATACTATCCGAGCGAAGAGACTCACCATGCAACCACCAGCACTAGCCACATTAGGTATGGAATGCCTGATATTCCCGATACCGATCCGGTACCTAATGTCAAATCGGTTGGTGACCCTGGTACTGTGCCTAGGGGCACTTCCATTCCTTTCCATGCGGAGAGGTTTGGTAATAGTAGTCACATTGCATCGTCCACTCCAGCGGTGGAAATTCCTTCACACACACAGCCCAAACATAGCACTAGTGTTTCTCTTCGGGGACCTCAGCCAAGACATGTGAATATTGGGGGTACAAGCTATATTCCTTCACATATTCCATCGTATTCTCAACCCGTTCCTTCAAATTCCTTTTTGACACATCCTCTTCCTAACTCTAGTGGTCCTTCAGGTCGGAGTTCTACTGTAAGCCATGTGCGTCCTATGTCTGCTAACACCGTAGTGTCACAACGCCAAGTGCCTACTTATGTGTCAGTAGGTTATATACCTACTTATGGATCATCTCATGGAGTATCTCGTGGACCATCTGATGGTCCAACTCATGGATCTTCCTATAGACCTACCTATGGACCATCTCATGGAACATCTCATGGACCATCTTATGGTCCAGCCTATGGAGCTTGCCATGGACCTTCTTATGGACCGCATTACAAACAAAACTATCAACCAAATGGGTATGGGTATCAACAACTTGCTTACTATTCTAACTATGGCTTTGTAGCACCTCATACTCAAGGTACTCCACATTACAATGCTTCCATGCAGCCCTTCATGGGTCATATGGGAGGAGGCTATTATCTCACTGACCAAGGCCATGGTGTGTATAAGAGTAATTTTTAGGGGCAAAATTCCAATTGGATTTTTTTTTGTTTTTTTTCAAAAAATAAATTCACTATTTGGTCATTTTTAGTGTCTAATATCACCTATATCTGCATAAAATATGTTTTTTAATCATAATATTCGCCAAAATTTACACATTTCGGTGTTAATTTTATGTTTCATATTTAATATTTGCTTGCCTATCTATAAACATGTTTTTTCAATCCAAAACAATCGCCTAAAATACTATACTCAAGTATAATATTAGAATCCTTAAAAAATACCCTGGTGTGTATAACAATCAGCCTTATCCGAACCAGTCCTATCAGGGAGCGTGGGAAAGAACTTGCTCCACCTGAGAGCTCTTTGCAAATTGAGAAGCCTACAGATAAGCCTGAAGCTTCGCCTCTCATTCCTAAGGGAGTCTTAAAGTGCTCGGGGCACAATCCTAATGCTCGAGCCGCTAAGAACTATTCAATTGTCGAGGATTTGGGCCAGACTCCTTGTGTGATGTCTGCATTAGAAGTGCTTCAGACTTGTCCTTCGCAAAGAAAGGCCTTGTTGTATGCTCTTGGGTTTGGTGATGATAGCTCTCCTTCCATGATCAAATTTGAAACTCATGGAATCCAGCCTTGCTTTTCTTACTACGTGTCTCTTTTGATTCATGTAGAGTGTCTCAACAACACCATCATGCGTACTGTGATTGATGAAGGCACTGTCGCTTCCATGATTTCTTTGGCTTGTTGGAAGGGATTAGGTTCTCCCATGTTATCTCAATATTCCAACATGTTTACTGCTTTCGATGGAAGATCGTTTTGGCCACACGGTGTACTTCCTTCTCTAGAGATCCAATTGGGAGGGAAGACTGTTGCGATTGAGGTCGAGGTGGTTGATGCACCCCTTGAATACAATCTTTTGCTGGGTAGGAACTGGATGTACAATATGCAAGCTGTAGCCTCTTCCCTATTCTGAGTGGTTTGTTTTCCGTTGAATGGGAAGATCGTTACTATTGATAAAAAATATTTCCAGAATCCGAGTGTAAATGCATCATCGGGAGCTTCTATCTCGATTATCAATCATTCTCATCCGGCAACTGAGAATGTGGGTGTCGGTATGTATCCTTCTCTCATGGGAACCTTTAGTTGTCCTGTGCCCATTCTTATGATTGGGTCTAGTCTTGATGGGGATTTGACCTCATCGAATTCAATATCCTTTCGCACTTCTCATATGGAGGATCCTTGGATTATTCCTTCACCGAGTACTTTGAGTATACCTGTCGAGACAGACGTGTCATTCCCTACAACATTGGTGGCGTATCAAGCGAATCTTGATCATGTTGTAGAGTGTAGTCCTTCCTCTTCGCAGACAAAGGAGGAGGAACCTTATGTGATGCCTGCATGGGCAGTAGAGTCATCTCACTCTCAAGACTGCCTTGATGATTATTTTTCGTCAGATGAAGCTATTCTTTAGGCCATGTCTGGGATTGAACAACCTTGGGAAGAGTTGCACCATAGATCATATTTCCTTCCTAAGCTTGATCGTTTAGAGTGTGATGACTTTAGGGCGATTCTAAGCGAGAAATTTGGTAGTCCCGTGGTCCTATTAATCTCTCCTTGTCATATTGTTGAAGGGAACATGGCTAACCTGTCACCAACGATTCCTATCAACATTTCTTGTGATCCTGGTAAAATTGAGAACGTTTACATTGGGGCAGATCATTCCCTTGATGAGATTAAAGAGTATACCGAGATTGTTAATGAATTTCATGATGTTTTTGCTTGGTCATACGAAGAAATGCCAGGTATAGACCGTCGTATTGTCAAACATGAAATTAAAACCTATCTGGATACAAAATCAATTTGACAACGTTTGTGTGCCGTGAATCCTAGGAAAGCACCTGCCATTAAAGCAGAGATAGAAAAACTACTCAAAGTTGGTTTTATCTATCATGTTCCCTTGACGGAGTGGGTTTCAAATCCTGTTCCGGTGGATAAGAAGTAGGGAGAGATCCAAATATGCACTGATTTCCGTGATTGAAATCGAGCATGTCCTAAAGATAATTTCCCTACACCATTTATTGATCAAATTTTGGATGAGTGTGTGAGAAGTGAGGTATTTTATTTTATGGATGGATTTTTTGGATATAATCAGATACAAATTAAACCCGAGGATCAACATAAGGCTGCATTTATTTGTCCTTGGGGAACTTTTGCATATTGGAAGATGCCCTTCGGCCTTAAAAACGCCGAAGCTACGTTTCAGAGGGACATGACCTTGATCTTTCATGATCTTAAGACGATTATTGAAGTATATTTGGATGATCTAGCTGCTCACTCTCATTTGAGAGTGCGTGATCCTTATCATTTGCGATTAGTGTTCAAAAGATGTCGTCATTATCAAGTTCGTTTAAATCCTCATAAGTGCATCTTTTGTGTGAAGGTTGGTCGTTTACTAGGATTCATCGTGTCTAAGGAGGGTATTAGAGTCAATCCCTTGAAGGTTGAGGCAATACTTCAATTGTCTCCCCCGCGCAACATTCGACATATTCAATGTTTACAAGGTATGATGAACTTCTTGTGAAGGTTTGTGGTCAATTTTTCCAACTTGACTAAAGGCTTCTTGCGTTTGTTGAAGAAGGACACCCCTTTTTACTGGGATGAGCGAGCCCAGGAGTCTTTTGATGCTCTTAATAAATCCTTAGCAACGGCCCCCGTGCTTAGTCCACCAAACTATAGCCGTGACTTTTTTATTTATGTGGCCGTGTCTCAGGAGATGACTGGTATGGTATTGGTTCAAGAGGATAAGGAGCTCCATGAGCATCTCATATATTATTTGAGCAGAAACCTTATTGATGCAGAACTTCATTATTCCCATGTCGAGAAGCTAGCCTTAGCCACCGTTCATGCGGTTCAGTGTTTGAGGCATTACATCCTCCTTCGCCAAACTTTGGTTGTAGCTCACATCAATACATTTTAGTTCGTCCTCACTAGAAGGATGATTGGGAGAAAGTATAATAAATGGATTATGTTATTGCAGGAGTTTGATCTCGAGTTTGTTTTGGCGAAATTGAAGAAATCATTAATCTTTGCTGAGCTCATATAAGATTTCCCAAATTTGGATGAAGAGGAGGTTTATGAGGATTCTTTTGATGATGATCATATATTCCTCATCTCAACTGTAGACCCTTGGTACAAAGATATTATCGTGTATTTGCAGACATTGAAGGTCCCTACTCACCTCTCACGGGATGAGTGGCGACGACTACGTCACGTAGCGAAGAACTGCCTCATAGTGGATGATACTTTGTACTGTCATGGATTTGATTCCATTTTACGTCATTGTTTAACTCATGATGAGGCCAAGGTCGTGCTTAATGATTGCCACGGAGGTGCATGTGGTGGTCATTTATCTGGGATTTCTATAGCCTAAAAATATTAAGAGAGGGCTATTTTTGGCCATCCATCTTTAAAGATTGCGTTAATGCAGTCAAGAAGTGCCACCCTTGCCATTTGTTTGCACGTAATATGCACTCGCGTCCTGCCCCTTTGCATCCTATTATCACCGTTGGTCCCTTCACCAAGTAGGGGCTTGATTTTATGGATTGCAACCCAACTTTGGCTGGGGGGGCACCATCATATTATTGTAGCTATCGATTACTTCATGAAATGGGTAGTGGCTATGCCCACAATTAAATCTGATGGTGAAACAACCGCACATTTCGTATTTAACCATATTATCACCTAGTTTGGCATTCCGAGAGAGCCTTTCAATGACCATGGAAGGCACTTTCAAAACAAGATGATGGAAGAGTTGGCTTCAAAGTTAGGATATAAGCAAGAACACGCCTCTTCTTATTACCCTCAAGCGAATGGATAGGTTGAAGCAGTGAACAAGTCACTTAAGTCCATTCTCCAATGAACCATCGCACAGAGAAAGAATAATTGGCATATCATGTTGTATCCTGCTTTGTGGGCCTATAGAACTGCGGTCAAGACTGCCACCGGTTTTTCTCCCTATCAATTTGTGTATGGGGCAGAGTCAGTACTACCGGTTGAATGTGAAATCCCTTCTTTGAAGCTAGCTGTGGAGCTTTTACTAGAGACTTCCGCATTGGAAGAGCGTTTGGTCCACTTAGAGCAGCTTGATGAGAGCGCTAGGACACTTTAGTGGCTCTTGAGGTTAACAAGCGTCGCGTTAAGGTCCAGTACGATAAGTTTGTCCGTCCTAGGAGGTTTAGTGAAGGTGACTTGGTCCTTTTGTGGGATCAAGCTAAGGAACCCTTGGGGGCAGGAAAGTTCAATCCTATGTGGCATGGTCCTTATGTGGTTAAGCATGTATTAGAGAAAGGATCTTATGAGCTGGTTGATTATGAAGGGACAACCTTGGTGGAGCCTAGAAATGGGCTCTATCTCAAAAAATACTATGCATGATCTTCATCCAGGGCTAATTTGTGTCTATTATTGTACATTTTTACATTGCATAGTTAGGTTTTCTTATGGTGATCGGGTTTGTTGGTTAGATTTCGTTTTTTATGGAAGATGTCGATGGATTCTTCTGTTTACATAGGATTCACTAATGGTGCTAGCCACCACACTCAAAACTCAGCTTTGGCTACTTGGGTGATCTATACTCCTACGAGTCAAGTGTTGTCTTCAGGAGGCATATGTTTACAACCTTCGTCAAAAAATGTTGTTGAATATAGTGTCATCATTGACTTATTGCGGGATGCCATTTCACATGGTTTTCTTTCTCTTGAGGTATGTCTTGATTCGCAGTTAGTGGTTTCACAACTTAATGGCTTGTATCGTATTAGGTATCCGACATTATTATGAAGATTCTTACGTGTTAGATTGCTAGAACGACAATTTGAGAGTATAACATACATTCATGTTCCAAGAAATTTTAACCAAGTTGTTGATTCATATGCTAACTATGCACTAGATTGGAATTTGTTTCACAGACCATAAGCATTTCACAAACACATTTTACACATGTAAATAGAATAATAATCGATCATCATAAATATTTTTCATTAAGTTCAAAAAAGGTGACGTCATAATACATAAGTGTCATATACAAAATTGGGGCTTCCGAGCCACCAAAATATACTACACGATCATACAAAAAATATATACACCCAGGTCTCTAAGCTTGAGGTGGAGGAGGGTGCTGATCATGGTAGCACACTACGACTCTAGCTATCCAGCGAAACAATCGAACCCATGCCCGTGGTACTCCAACCACTTGGCGCAGCATGGCCTCAGGCAAGTCCTTGGCCTGTGCCATGGGAACTCTCTGTGTCAATCGAACAAAGTCTGTGTGGATTCTCTAGAGCGTTCGCTCTGCATCTGCACCCATGATCTCATCACCTCTTCCCCTCCATCGATGACGAGGAAAGCCATCTGGCCGTCGTGTTCCTACATCTGCATATACATGACAGAGTATCACTATGTGTCGTCACACCAGAAACATGTCTTTTGATTTCATATATCAAAAAACACAAAAATTAAATAATTCAAAAATTAAAAGTGGGTTTGGGATTCGTTACCTATTTCTCCATAAGCCACTCTTGGTGGTAGGGGCATCTATGGGTCTCCGCAGAAGTCGATCCCTACATAGGGATAGTCCTCTATGGCAACGATCTATCTCTGCCACCATGGAAATAACTTTGCTAGGTAGGGGTTATCCACCCTTCCACCTCCCAGTTTGCACATGACATTGGCCCAACGTCGCTGAGTGGGATCCCGAATTCCATGTGGAGCAATGTCTACTCTCGGGCTTAGCCTTGGAACCTGCTAAAAAAAGAATGTGCTAAATATGCTTCCAAACCTGAAGTTCTGCACCCTACCCATCTTGCAGTCACTGAGCTGATGTTTCATGTTGCTCAGCAGCGTAGTACTCCAGTCATATATCGTAGGCTGCATACACTCTACTGCATATATTATCAGTGGCCTTGAGGCTTGTTGGAGTGATTCCAAACCTGCGATCTTGCCTAATGCCAATAGTATGGCTTTCATCACCAGGTTCTAAACCGAGTTTTTCAGGATTTGACTCCCAACCTTCTCTGTATTGGAAAGGCAGTACACAACTATGTAGTCCTCTATAGTCATTCCACCTCCTAGCCCACGGGATCGGAGGTTCACCACCTCCCCTCGTCGAGACAAACCTGTGATGAAATATATGTCCTCAACCTCAATGCTAAGTGACATCTCATCTATCTAAAAGGTATTAGACTCTGGATCCCGGTAATCTACCAGTAGCTAGAGTAGTCTTGGATTTTCCCTCAAGCTACCAAGGCACCAAAACTTGTATAGACCACATGCCCGTAATGTTTGTTGAGCCATGAGGTCATCATGAACAACTTCCTTAACATCACCATGTTCCCTCTCTCTCCATTCTAGCATCATCCTGCATAGAAATCACAATTTTTTTATCAATATTTGCCCATAAAAACCATGTTCGCGGCACTATACGCGACTATCTGCAAAACAGCCGTGTACGTACACGGTTTTCGTGGCACTTTCCGCATATAGTCATCCCTATACGCGGAAAAATGTCTGATATCCATGTGGGCTGAAGCACCCAAGTTGGGATGGCCTAAAAAATTAATTTGACCGTGAAAATTTAAAATTTTTACATGAAAATGAAAGGGAGGGGCAAGGGAATTTACCTGGATCAAACGCGGAGTGATTCCATTAGACGATGCTCCTGGAATTCGCTCTTGAAGTTCTGGACTCAAATGCACTATAGTGGGTGAAAATTCAAAATGGTATGAAATTTTTTATATTTTCACTATTTTATAGAACATTTTTGAAATTTTTACCCACTTCCTATAGTTTTTTACCATTTTGGACCTTTTGAACTAATTTGATGTTGTAGGAGCCCGATTTGAGTGTGGTTTGACCGTGTCTTCGACTCGTTCATGCCTATTTTAGGTATTATGTCTAAGCTGGCATATAGGTTAGGATTTCACATCTGCTTGCATGTTGCATAGCCTTATGACCATTTCATCTTAACCCTAGGTACAAACCCATTCCATTTTGTCACAGAATCTTCTTGCTGCTTTTAGAAGTGACATCATGCAAATGGTAGAGCTTTCCCATATATGGGCACCCTAGTTAGATCCTATATTGCATTTGGTGCCCATGTCGACATTTCTCCTTTAGGGTGTGGGAGTCCTTTGTATAGTACCTCCATGTCTTTAAGCAAGAGCCTCCTACTCCTCTTGAACTTTATACTGGCTATTTCCCCAGGACTTCCTTATATATGTCAAGTTGTAATTGCATTATCATGAGTTCTGCTTGCCTTATTGAACCTTATACCAGCTTCTTGACTTTAATTATCAGCCATATAGCCCGCGCTTGTCTCATGTCTAGCCAAGCAGAGCCTTTTTACATATCTTTTGTAGCTTGATTCCCCATTTTTTACCAGGAAGGGACCTTCCCCCGAGTGTCATTATCCTGCACATATTCCTTGCATTGAGCATAGGTATGTTCCATTGCTTGGATCTAGTTTTCTTGTCCCCTGACACTCGTCTCCTCCTAGATTTGTAACTATAAAGAACTTTTATTCTTTTTCAAGATTTTCAAAATATTGGAAAAAGTCCAAAAAAAAAAAATCAAAAAACCAAAAATCCGGACAGGAAAAGATGTTATTTTTGGCAGCAGTTGAGTTGTGTCGCCTTCGAACAGAGCACTATATATCACATCTGTTGGTTGGGTTATTAGTTTGACTTTAGGAGCTGTACTCATTACTCTAAGTTTATCTCCACCAACTAGTTAAGCTTCTAGTCCCTATGGAGCCTCTGTTGATGCCTCCTGTGTCACAGAGATGTCTCAGTTTGCATATCGAGTCCATACTGCCTCCCTTCAATCACCATTTTCCTATATGCTCTTGTTCGAAGGAAGTTGAAGCCTGAGTCGGCCATTCCTCAATTATCTTGACTTTGCATGTCGGCCATTCTTGGTACTGTTACTGGTTCGTGCACATCTTGTTCGAGTTCTTCCAAATTATACAGCATTGCTGAGTACCTCGTGTTGGTTGATGGGGGATGCCTTAATTCCATCCTTCCAGCATATTTCATCCCATCAACTTCAGATCATTTATTCTGGGATAAGAGTCTAGAGTCATTTGAGTGCCTTGAGACTTACAGTCATCAGTGGTAGGTTCTCTTGCCATCGATAGTTTTGGGAATACATCAATGTCCTCTGATCGATGGATTCTTCCAAGTGTTTGACCTTAACACATCTATTCACACTTGTTAGATTGCACTCTAGTACCTTGATTCCCATTTTCATTATCGGTACCTTGATTGCACTCTAGTACTATGTTCAACCTTGACACTTCTATTCACATAGTAGGACATGTACTCGTAGCGATTTGTGTATAAGACCTTCCAACTTGGTGGCATTCCACATATGCTACCTCCTTGATCGTGCCAGTGTTCATGAGATGTTAGCTCTCTTGATTTGATTCCAGTGTATGTCAGATATCTTCAGCCATTATGGAGATCTTGATCCATTATGTATCTTCCGCTTCTATGGAGATCTTGATCCATTGTATATCTTCATCATGGAGATTTTGATCTATTATATATTGTACATGGCGATGACCACACATGTCACATTTTGTATATCATGCCTATTCATGGCCATTGTACTCTTATGTATCCGAGACTGCTATATCTATTTGCAATCACATGAAAAGATTGATTATTGTACTATACTGATGGATGGCTGGTTCTTCCACCTGTTTCTTCATCACTCCACTTCTGGGATGGATTTTATAATGTATTTCGGCCATCATGTTACCCCTTTGACCTTACACATTAGGGGGCATCTGTTATAGCTGATTTTACCACACATGGTTGATCACATATTTATGGCCTTCCCTATCCCTCTGCAGACTCTTTAGACCCCATGAACTGATATTATACTTTGATGTTTCCAAGTTCATCCCTAAAAACCCATGTTTATTGCCGTACGCGACTTTTAAATCCATACTCGTGTGTACACGCAAATTTTGACCTCAAACCCGCGTACATCGAGATGTGTGTATAAATCCAAATATTTTTGGAGTTTTCCTTCATGTGTGTCCAAACCACTTGATTCTTGGCCTTCCATATGCCTTGAGATCGCTCGGATTTGACCCTCCATTACCCCTTTGGAGTGCTATATAAGGAACCCCTTGGATACATTGAAGGGGAGGAAATGAAGAGCAACAAAACTATAGTCCATTATTGCCATAGCTTGCATATACTTTAGTCTGCATCCCTTTGGAGCACTTTGTGTTCTTCCCAGGCTTGCCTTTGCTTGTGAGCTTGCTGTCGAGAGATGGAGGATTGAGGTGATGGAGGCCCAGGTGGAGGACTCAGTTTCTCTGATTCGCAGGCGTGCCGACAGAGGTTGTCACTTGTGTAATCTCTGATTTGATTAATAGAAATATATTTTCCTGTCCAATAATGTGTATTTGAATGAATATTGAATCCATGGATATGTTTAATTGCTTATAGATTGTTTATTATATATGCTAGAGTAGATCTAACACCATATTATATAGCATGCTTGTCTTGTTTGCTATTGTTGAGAGCAAATTGCTAGCACAATCGGGATTAGAAAAAGCTCAACGAAGATCTACTTCAACCGTCTGGAATAAGGTATGATCCGAGGTTCCTTAATGTTAGATGTTTGGTTTCTCTTGCATATTGGGAAAGGATTGATTTCTCGTGTCTAACTGTCTGTTGTGGTACACCCCAAGCCATAGGAAGTTTCTCTCCGTAACACTGATTATAATTGATGGATTGACTGAATTAGACATCTGGAGTTAACCACTTGGACTCCGATAGTGATTTATAAATATTTAGTTAGTCATGTAGACAGATACTGTTAGAGTCACTTGGTAGATTCGAACTCATCCCTAATGAATTCAAATTCTTCCTTATGTAACACTATTGTAACACAGGATTCTTTAATGAACATGATACTGTAATTATCTGAGCTATACTCATCTGTTTCCAGTGAGATTTGATTTGTTCAGTGTGTATTTTCATTCTCCTTTCACTGCATAACAATTAAGAATCCGATTGAACTCATTGCTTGATGATCTAATGGCACAACAATATTAACATGGATAACTCAAAGTTGAACACATTTAACAAGAATAATGAAAGGAATAAATTTTTTTCCAAAGTGTCTTCCATTCCATCACTATCCCTCAACTACTTGATCCCTATCAATGTGATATATATGTGTGTGTGTGTGTTTATATTTAGAATTTGAGGTGGACTGAGATTACACGAGGATGAGACAAGTGTATTGTTTAGATTAATTTTATGGTCATCGTTCCAAATTTGAAATAACCTATTACTAGCACACCCACATGGTTTGTGGCGGGATCATGCTGATAATGATCAAATGGTTGAGAGATAGCAATGAAATGGAAGACAATTTGAATTTGTTTTTGTATTCCTCATATTCTTCTAGTTAAATGGTTTCAACTATGAGTTATCCATGTTTTGCTACATGTTATCACGATATTCTTCCTGTTATCTATTTATCAACTACAATTATTTTTATCTTTTTTTTTTAATCTTTTTATTATTATCTCACATTCTTCTAGTTATCCGCTATGAGCTGTTGGTTATCCATTCATTAGCTATGAGTTATCCATGCATTGTTACCAGTTATCTTTTATATTTTTATATTGTTTTATAATTGTTATGTCGACGGACGTTTTTATTTGAGATTTGGTGTGGACTACGACCTATGATTTTTCATTTATGTATGAGGATGAGACAAGTGTACTGTTGAGACCGATTCTATGATTGTCGTTCAAAATTCAAAATAAACAATTATAAAAAATAATTGGTAGCTAGTTGATGAATGGATGATTGGTAGCAATGCATGGATAACTCATAGCTGATGAATGGATAACCAACAATTCACGACAAATAACTAGAAGAACGTGAGTTAAAAACAAAAATACTATAAAAAATAACTGATAGTTGATAAATGGATGATAGGAAGAATGTCGGTGATAACATGTAGCTAGGCATGGATAAATCACAATTAAACCTATTTAACTAGAAGAATACGAGGAATATTTTTTTTCCAAATTTTCTTCCAATCCATAACTATCTCTTAACCATTTGATCCTTATCGACGTGATCCAACCACAAACTATGTGGGTGTGCTAGTTTATTTCAAATTTTGAACAACTTCCATAAAATCAAACTCGACAGTTCACTTGTCTCATCCTTGTCCGTAGATGAAAAAGCATAGGCCATAGTCCACCCCAAATCTCAAATAACTAGCACACCCACATAGTTTGTGGTTAGATCACGTCGATAGGGATCAAATGGTTAAGAAATAGTTATGGAAGGGAAGACAAGTTAGAATTATTTTTTTAATCCACATACTCTTTTCGTTAAACTAGTTTAACTGTGAGTTATCCATGTCTAGCTACAATTATCACTAACATTCTGCATGTTATCCATTTATCAACTATAAGTTATTTTGTATATTCTTATTTTTTTTATATCACATTCTTCTAGTTATCTGTCATGAATTGTTGGTTATCCATTCATCAGCTATGAGTTATCCATGCATTGCTACCAATTATCCACTCAACAACTAACTACCAGTTATTTTTTATATTCCTTTTTTTATAACGACTGCCATAAAATCAATCTCGAGAGTATACTTGTCTCATCCTCATCCGTAAACGAAAAATCATAGGCCCCAGTGCATCCCAAATCTCAAATAAAAACGTTTATCGACGTAAAAATGCATATCGACCTAATAAAAAAATATATATATAAAAATTAATCGATAGTTGATACATGAATAACAAACATGTAAGGCATAGACAATGAGTAATTATAACTACAAATAAAGAATAAGTAACATATAACTTGTTCATAACACTTAACTTATAACCTCTTGACAAAAAATTAAAGAATTATACTAATTAATATAACTGAAAATCATAAGTAGAAAATTATATCTTACACTCAAACTCTAGATTGAGTTCTTTATCCCACGCCCTAACTCTAGATTGAAAAATCTATCTTACACCCAAACTCAAACTCATGACATTCTTTGTCCCACACCCCAACTCTAAATTCAAAATTCTATCTTACACCCAAACCCAAACCCAAACCCAAACCCAAACTCTAACTCTAGATTGAGTTCATTGTCCCACACCCCAAAATTCTCTCTTACACCCAAACTCTAACTCTAACCCTAGATTGAAAATTTTGTCTTACACTCTAACTTTAACTCTAACTTGAGATTGAACTCTAACTCTAGATTGAGATTGAGTTCTTTATCCCACACCCCAACTCTAGATTGAAATTGAGTTCTTTATCCCACACCCCAACTCTAGATTGAGCTAATTTTTGACAAGTTGAATTATTCATGTTGCCATTTTCTTGGTCAAGTTTGTGGTGGTCGCCGAGAACCCATTGTTTCGCCATATGGGTAGCAAGAGAAGTCATCGTATCCATTTTTGCTTTTCTCCTAGTGAATTAATATATTTAGCGCGTGCTAAATCATTGATGCAGACCAGTAAAACCCTTGTTTCTCCAGAAAGATATCGTCTAGTAAAATCGATTGAGTAGCGTATGACTTCTTGAATAAGAATCCCCGAATCAGATTCAAAGGATTCTGCTGCCATGGCGGCCGTGCTTTTCTACCACGTAGCTGGAGATCTGACGGTAGGGAAGCCGGAGTTGATCGAGTTCCTGGACACCGCGAGCGTGGCCGAGGCCATCGTAGCGTTGCGCGATTGCACAGAATGTGGAATCCCCGTCTGGAAGGGAAGGCCACCGCATTTCCAGAAAAACCCCGAATCGGCCGACGCCCGGCAGGATCGCTTCCTCGGCATTCTGAATGCCCTCGACATTGTCGCTCATCTATCCTCCGAATCGAGCGTAATGGACCCCGACGCCGCCTTGAATGTCCCTGTTTCGCAAATCCTCGTCCCCGACAAATCCCTCCTCAGACTGGTCGATCCGGCAACCAGGTAAAGCCGAGCAAAATGAAAGCCATGATTTGCTTTTCTTTTAGTGTTTCTTGCTCATTTGGGGATTTTCTTGATTTAATTTCATAGCCTGTGACAGACTGGTGGATGCATTGGAAATGATGAAGCAGGGCGTGAAACGGCTTCTAGTACCGCGGCCCGCAGGGTGGAGGATTCTGGGCAAGAAATTTTCCATTCTTTGTAACGACAAATGGCTGAAACCTCCATTCGGCAACGGCGACGAGTCGTCCATGACCCGGACTGATAATCTCTGCTGTCTCTCTAGAGAAGATGTGGTAAGATTCCTCGTCGGGTGCCTGGGAGCCCTGGCTCCTCTTCCCTTAACAACGATCGAAACCCTAGGAGCCGTGAATAAGCATGTTTTCACCGTCGATAGCCGATCGCCTGCCCGTGATGCCCTAAGAGCTCTTGGCCACGATCCCCCAGCCGTAGCCGTGGTCGAACGGAGCTACGATGACGAAGGGAGTGGAAGCCTACGGATCGTGGGCGACATCTCGGCGTTCAAGCTCTGGAAATGCGACCACGTGTCGGCTGGCTGGGCCCTGGCAAACCTAAGCGCCTGCGAATTCGCCATCGAGGTCGAAGACATTGTGCCCCTCGACACTCTAAGTCTTGTGAGGCCTTCTGAGCAGATCAAGAAATCGAATTTAGAAAAGCAAGAGGGGCGACCTCTGACGACGGTGAAGGAAGATGGCAAGAGGGGCCCGACAAGGAGATTTTCGACGAAATGTCAGGATTTCATGAATCTTTATTTCGAAAACGGTGGTTCGTTGGAGAAATGCTCAAGCTCTCGATCATATCGAGGCCGACGCGTGCCGCTAACCTGTAGACCTTGGAATTCTCTGGCCGCCGTGATGACACAGATTTTAGCTCATCGCGCCACGCACATCTGGGTGACAGAGCGTAAGAAAGACGAAAAAGAGGATGAAGAATACGAAAGTCTGGTCGGAATTATTTCGTATGTCGACATCCTCGCAGCTGTTACGATGCCTTCCAATCTCCTCCTCAATTCTTCAATAAACTGATACCAACAACCGTCCATAGCATGTTGTTGGGTGTCAGTCCCATGTACCATGCTGGGGTGATAGCATTTTCTATTTACCCCTTTGGTTTCTATGTCATGTCTACGATTGTTGCATTTCATAGTTCATACTGTTCTTCTTCCTGTGAACTGTTGGATTCTTTAGCAAACAAAATTTTGGCCCTGTCCATCAAGTTCCATGCATGTTTCCTATTTTGGATTGATCTAGCACATTGCAGGTCTATTTTTGAAGTATTAAGGGTATTGCAGGTCTATTTTTGAGGTATTAACTGTATTGCAGGTCTATTTTTGAGGCATTAAGTGTATTAGGAGTCTTTATAATCAAGAACAAAGTATTCTGTATTTTCAATCAAATTTGAAGACTTTATAGTCAAGAACAAAAATTCTTTCCACAAGATCCAACTCTCAGTCCACAATGCCTGAATAAGAAACCTGGACACCTTCAATCAAAATTAAATAGATTTGAAGACTTTATAATCAAGAACAAAGTATTCCTTCCACTAGATCTAACTCTCAGATCCACAAAACCTGAACAAGAAACCTGATATTTTCAAATATTATTTTGATCTGTTCCACAAAACCTGAACAAGAAACATGATATTTTCAAGAATTCTTTTGACATGTTTGAATTTGATGTTGTTATGTGTGTGTTCTCTGACAGCAAAAACTATTTATTTTTGGCACGAATCGAATGGAGTCACAAGATGATCCAACTAAATTGACCACTACATAGATTTAAATTTAGCAAATCTAAGGTGTTTTTTATTATTATCTTTGTACCTTTTCTTACACAGTAAATATATACAGAGTGCTTACATCAATGATACAACTCCATAAATCTTCCATCAAAAGGGTGAAGTAGAACCAACTAAAAGGTTGTCCTATAGTCGCGAAAAATATCTTGCAAATTAACATCAGTTGCAGCCTCAAGTGCACTGCTAAGAGCCACGAGGAGGCATAGAAAAGTGAAATGACAATCTCAAGTGCACTACCTAGAGCCACGAGGAGGCAGAGAAAAGTGAAATTACAATCACTTGGAGGCAAAGAAAAGTGAAATTACAATCTCAAGTGCACTGCTAAGAGCCACGAGGAGGCATATAAAAGTGAAATTACAATCCCACCAAAAGGGAGCAATCTATAAACACGAAAAACCAAACTTTTGGCAGAGGCACATAGAGTAAGCTAAATGTCTTGGATCCAAAGTTTAGCGATTTTTTTGGGTTGAAATGGATGAAAGAATAGTTTTCGATTGCTGGAATTGTCTAAATCTTAATCTTAGTGTTTTAAGGCAATCAAATTTGCTGAACCTATTTATGTAATCAAAATTGCAATTTGAATAATCAAAATAGTAATTTCAATAACAATCTCATCATTAAATTCTGGCAAAAAAATGTCAAAAAAAACAAAATTATCTAAAATTTAACTTACTCCCCAAACACTCTAGATTCCAAGGTTGCAACCAATCAAAGTCACATGTGTTTTTGCTTCACTCACATTTCCTTGATCTTGGTGGAGAGGATCATATAGTACTTAATGCTTTTGATTCCACATCAATGCCATTCAGTACCTCATGTTAAAGGTTTCCACCCAACCCTATTGAAGAAGATGCCTCTGCCCTTTGAATATAAAAGTATAATTTGAATGGGTGATTAGTGCTAAAAATGGGTCTTCTATAAACTCGAGAAAAATTTGCTAAAAGACCTCCACTAAGAGATCTTGAAACATCATAGAGTAGAGTGCTCTCTCTACTATATATGAGAAGGTTTTACCTCTGCCATCCATAAAATCTACCATGGAGGAGTCAATCCTAGGCCTGATTGCCCACATCTGCTTATGATATTATTATGTTTCACTCCTCTAGTTTAAACATTATTAGTTGACATCACGGTAAGTATATCCGACGAATTAATTATAGGTACCTAAAAATATGGAGGACACCCATGACCCTACTCGATCTACAAGTGCTTCGTTTATGATTTACCAGTGGTAATTCCTCCTCATAAAGCAATTTTTTACCCAACTTACTATATAAAGCCCATGGCTCTACTCAACTTTGAGCATTCACCAGCTTGGGTTGACACTTAGAACTCGATGATAAATCACACTTAGTGCCAAAAGAATTAATCTGGGTTGGACCTACAGCTACCCACCTAGTCACAGCGACCCACCTAGTCTTGGTTGGATCCTTTGAACTACTTGGACCTTAGGGCGAAGGTTTTAGGCCCCATGTTGAACATATCCATAGAGCCAACTTAGAGATCTAAGGGTTCAACCTATTACAATACTCCTTTCTATTAGATGGCTTTACACCAATCTTAAACGTCCATTAATCTAGCTATATATATATATATAATTAAAAATAAATAAATTTAAACTTAGGAATTGAAAAATTCACATTTGTTTTGCAAAATATTTCATAATCAAATAATTTTTTTTTATATTAATATAAAATCAATTTTTTAAAATATTTGTATTTATTTTATTTATATATTTTATTTCTAACTTATTAAAATAAAATTAAAAAAGCGTAAACAAAATCTATCTTTAAATGCCGTGTGATTATAGACGATAAATAATACTACTATATTGAAATATGGAACATTCTAGTGTGCTACCGTACTGGAATATATTAATTTGGAACGAAATGATCCCTCTCTCGTATGATACTCAGGGCTAGCAACGGTATGATACTCCAGGCTTGCGAATATTAACGTGAAATGATTTCTGCATTAGGCTGCACCTTTCATATAATAATGGCACACGGAGCTTTGGGAAAGGCTTCGATGAAACTAGCGTGCAGTGTTATTGGAAAATATGACACCACCATACAAAGGTACAAGTTTGTGAGGAATATGATATAAAAATATATTGATGGGGAAGGACATAATATGAAAATGAACTTGGAAAATGATCAATAAGAATATATCATATTAATTTGAAAATTGATATTTTAATAGATGCTTAAAAATTAAGACAATATTTTTAAAATATTGTTTATAAATTATTTATATTTTTTGATATAATATTACTGTGTAGGTTGTTTAATTATGGAATAAGTATTATAATTTTCTGTGAAATGGAGCGCGGAGCAAAACGACTCCTCATCTACGGCTAGGGTTTCCCTAGCTGCCGCCTTGCTTCTCAGAGCCGTGGATCACTGGCTGGTGCTCTTTGCAGAGCCGTGCTTGTTGGATCGTTGGCTGCTGCTCCTCGTACCTCAGCCTAGTTTTCCGTGGTTTCAGCGTGGGGTCCTCTCAGGAAATGGGCTCTCATGCCCAGCTCGCCGCCTTCAAGGCCCTTGTTCAAGCTGCTGCTCCTCAGGCAGCCTCTCATACTTCATCCAAGTTCGTGAAAAAGATGGACGAGATCCCCTCTTTGGAGCTCTCTCCTTCGGATCCATGCTAGAAAGCTCTCATCCTCTCTGAGCAAGCCCTCATTGGTAAGTTCACAGGGTTATGGCCCAGCCCTAAGGCGGTGGAGATTTGGATCTCAGAACATTGGAACCCTCTTTTGCAAGGACAGGTCTCTCTTTTTGCAGCTGACGAGGGTTTTCTGTATTCCTGTTCTCAAATAAAGAAGAAAGAGATCTAGTCTTCCGTTCGGGCCCTTTCTTCATGGGCTCTAGAGGTCTGTTCTTAGCCCCATGGTCTCTGGGGTTTAACCCAGAAGCAGAGATCACTGCTGCTCTAGTCTGGGTAAGACTCCCTAACCTCCCTCTTCATCTTTGGGGGAAAAGCACTCTGATTGACATTGGTAATAAGTTAGGTCACTATCTGGATACTGCAGAACCAAAAGGGGGTCAATACAGATGTGCCCGTATCTGCGTAGAGGTGAATCTAGAGAAAGGACTCCTGGAGGCCCTAAAACTCACATTAGGAGAATGGAGCCACATTCAAGAACTGAATTATGAGCAAATCCCTTTCAAATGCAACTTCTGTCATGTTTATGGTCACTTTGCTAAAAGCTGCCCTAAGCTTGCAGAACCACAGAAATCAGCAAATCTCCCAGCTTCCAAAGATACAGAGTTCCAGACGGTCTCTAATCGACGCCGTCCTCCCTGGCAAAAGGAGCCACAAGCGTCTCAGCACAAGGTTTCTCCTCAAGATCCTTCTCCTCTTGCAAATACTCCACGGCCGAAAAACAAAAATAGTTTTGAAGTTCTCCAGGAAGATGAAGCACAAGAACCTGAAGTTGCAGTTGTCCCGGAGCAGGGCATCCTTGGTCCCTTTGGCACCACGGAGGCAGCTGATCCAAAACTTGCTTCTCCAAGTTCTAGGAAATACCTCAACGCTTTGGTTCACGAGACCCCAGCCCAGGCTGAGCTGGCTTCCTTGGCCCATTCGTCTGAGGGAACCTCTGAATCCGAAGACTTTTCAGCTCCTTCTCCTCCCCTCACCAGAGGGCAAAAGACAAATAAAGAACGCAGAGAAAAGGAAGCAGCCTCAAATATCAGCTCGGGCTCTCAGAAGAAATTGGATCCTCTCATTAAGGGGCTTTCCTCTCCGCCTATTTAATGTTTTGTTTCTGTATTCTTCTCTGCTCACAATTCGTGAGAGTCTATTCTTGCAAGCATTCCTTTTCTTGAAATAGCCTCAGAAGAATTTGGGATTCTTTTCTCAAAGCACTTGTAAGAAGGATGACTATTCTATTAGAGGGCATCGGCCTCTTTTTCTGGATTCCTCTTTGTACGCCGGGCTGGGCTACATCCACTTTTAATCAATCAAAATTTTTAAGTTACTCTTAAAAAAAAATTTATTTATATTTTTTTAATATTATTATTATTATTATTTTCAATGTGGTTCACGCGCCGGCTTGACCGATGGGCTACATTCACGGAATAATTTTTGGCGGACCCACCCGAAGGGGCTTCACACCCACGGCCGCTGCGTGCCTAACCCCAAGAGAGTCGATGAGAATGGATCCC
Organism: Pseudotsuga menziesii; assembly: GCA_001517045.1. NCBI lineage: Eukaryota > Viridiplantae > Streptophyta > Pinopsida > Pinales > Pinaceae > Pseudotsuga > Pseudotsuga menziesii. The sequence continues at coordinate 274,902 of LPNX010577830.1, forward strand.
GCGACCTCACATGCTGGGAGGCCTAACTACGAGTACTCGACCGANTTTTTAATATTATTATTAATGAGAGGTTTTGTTTTATGTTTTTGTTTTGATTTATTTTGAAATATATATTTAAATTATATATTTAGGTGTTATAACTAAAGGCTAAAGTGATAGTGATAGTGATAGTGATAGTGTGAGGTTTTCTTAAACGAAACAAGTATAAGCTAAAGTTAATTCAAATTTGAATAGTTATATTTTAATTTAATTGATGTAATTTCATTTTTAATAACAAACATAAATTACTCGTATAATTAAATGGAAAATATTTAACTTCCATGTGAGTGCTATAATTTCTCTTTAGCAAGAAGCTCCTTCACCAACTAACTCAACCAACTTATGAAACCGTAATAATGTTGGGGGACTACTCTCCTCCAAACCTAATTCCCCAACAATTGCTAAGTCCCCCAGCTCCCAACTCTTAAGTCTACGCTACATAACCAACGAAACAAAGAAAACTCCCCAAAAAATCTCTTAAAACACAATATCCCTCATCTCCTTTATTATTTTCTCTTTCTTTGTTTTGTTTATTTTAGCTTAATTGAGTTTAATTTTGAATATGTGAGAAGTGGTCACCCATGCACTTAAGTATATTTATATTAATTAACTCTCTTAGGAAATCTTAATTCAATCATAATGTATTCACTCTTTCTTAATTTCTATTTATTTATTTAATTAATAACTTATTAATTGATTTTATTAATACAAACTAATCATGATTATGTTAGCAAATTATGCTTGATTAAATTGGGCATTACATACTTCCTCCCTTCAAGAAACTTCATCTCAAAGTTATACTCCCCATAAAAATAATACAAGACATAAATTAAAATATAATTTTATATCATTGCGACAATACACACCTTAGTCAGTCTAATAGATAATCGGTACTATTGTGAAGATGAAAAGTTTGTGCATGTTGCTATCATGCAATTTTTTTTCACATCCACTAACACAATCATAACACTCTAATTACGACAAGCTCTTAATTAATTTCTTATCATCTAATATGCAAGGATTCATATAATTATGCATCAATCTCATTACACACTCATATATCAATCGAGTCATAAAAAAACAAAGTAAAATATACAAAAGTACAATTCCTACTCATCCTCTCCTTGAGAATCATACCATTTGATCAACCTCCATAACCCTCCATGCCAATACTTCCTACTCGTCATGGCACGTTCTCTCTATTGTAACATGTCCATGGATCATACAGTAGCCATCATAAGTCTTCTTGGTAGTTGTTATGCTAAGTGCTCTTAGCCACTCATTGACTTCCTATATCTATTGCTACCTCATCGATATTAGCTTAAATATGGGTCTCATCTGGTCACCTAGCATCAACTGGTTCCTTAGGTATCTAGTTACCGATACACTACCCCAGTGTACCCCTGGCATCTTGAAAGGATGGCCCTAATTTATTTGCTCGAGTACACAAGATACTTCCAAAAGACTGAACACCTAGAGAAACCACTCACACAAATACATCACAGATCAACACACCGATGTTTTCACGTGGTTTAAAGCCTCGAAAGGGAAACACTTAATGGCCCTAGACAAATAGCTACTTGAGGCAGCTTATTATGCAATAGAAAGAAAGTTACAAATCAACTTTTCATAATCGATCAACTAGCCAATGACCCTTGTTGGCATTGATTCAACTGACCTGGGTTTAGATTCCCTATCCGTCCAACAAATCCCAAGATATCGACCCAAGGGAGTGTAACTCCGTCCACAACACATGCGAGGCAAGTGAGGTCTCACCCGAGATATCTATGGGGACCACCAGAACCAAGTTTTTGCAATTATGGAAGGGGATTTCTTCATCTAAACATTAACAAGCCATTCGACCGAAACAAAGGGATGCATCACCATCGACGCTGTAAGAAAGAAGGCCAATCCTTTGACACATTCACAACATATAAGAATATACAGAACCGTTGACACATGCAAGATATACAAAAAATACGCATTTAAACCATAGTTATTGTCGACATTCCACAATATAAGTGCGACAAACTCATAAAGATTAAAAAATAAGGCATATAGAAATCAAATACACAAATATTTAACGTGGAAACCCATATGAGAAAAAACCACAATAGCACTCTTCATATGGCATGAGTAATATTTGGAACACTTTTGGTTTGTGCACACAGCTTGCAGACTTCTCTCAAAATATTCTTTACAATGAATGAGTTTTATCTGTCTTTCTCATGCTCTAATGATTTCTTTCATCTTTTCTGTCCACCTCTCTGTTAAAACCACAAATCATCAAAAGTCCATAAGAGGTATTTTTTCATCCCTTGCCAGTCATTAGTCGTACACACACAACTTGGATCAACTATATATATATATCTTAGAATTATCATTCCAACCGTCAACTAGTTCTCAACTGACAGTCGACTGGTTATTTTAACCGCCCCAATATATCCCATTACATTAATAAAGGTGCTAATGGACCAACTTACAATCATGCCCATTCCTAAAAATAGACTATTAGTCTAGCTTAACTCATCATTGTATTTATTGTTTTCTTCGAACATGTCGATTTCTTGGATTCGACTTACTCTTCTCCTTTTCCCATCGTGGCCTTGCTCGCCTTGTGACCAGATTCTTCACAATTCTGACCAAAACTAGTATGATCTTTCCTAGGGCCAACATGCCCCCAACACTCACCTATGGTTCATCCAGAGGAACTTTAGCCATAGGTTTCTATCGCGTTGAGTTTACTATGAAACTCCTGACATATCTTCATCACCCCTTTTGCTTCTCTCTACGCATCTTCTTTCACTTTTTTCAATTGTTCGACAAGTTCAAAATGGATATGTTACGAAGTTTCTACTCTCGTCGCTCCCAAATCCTGTCTCACCCTCTCATGGACCGGTTAGATGCTTCGTGTAACCTTCTCCGCTTTGGCCTAGAGCTCAGCGACATGTTCTGTTCATTTTTGTTGTTATGTCTATTGTTTAGCAACTTGTTGTTGTAATGTTTTGAAGTCAGAGACCTTGCTCATCTTCTCAACCGACGTCGATTTCTTCAACTCATTTATTATCCTGTTCAGATTTTCTTATGCGGTATGAAGCTGGTCACTAAATTTATCCAAATCTATATCATCCAACAAGGCTTCCCACAACTGAGAAACATGCACATATGCTTTGGCACAAAGTACCCCAATGTCCTTAATCTTTTGCACATTTTCAGTTACTGCCTTCTGTCGCACTTCTAATATCTCAGGGAGTGTACTGGGAGTTAAGTTTCTTTCTAACTCTGCAACTCATTGGAGGAGGTCGAAAACTACCTCCCCAAGTAAAGAAGCATTTCAGCCATAATTCCCTCTTCAAATAAATCATGGCACACGAGTGCGGCAACCTACTCCAACCTTTGCTTGTCCTCCTCCCATCTCTATGATTTCTGCTCTATCTCTTTCACTTTTTTTTTGAGTGATGTGGTGGTATTCTTTGAATGTTTGAGATGTTCAAACACCACATGCTCTCTTTCCTTCAACTCATCTACTATAACCTACTGAATATTATGCAATAGATACATAGGAATTACAGAAAAATCAATACTTACAAGACCAACATCTTTGATCATGGCATTATGGTATGGCATGCCCAAATCAAGTTCCTTAGAATCCACTTGAATCTTTATGTGCTAGGGTGTTGAGGTGTTGCAGCTGCAACTATTTTCGCAAAATTTTAAATTTTTGGGCCCCCCTTTTTATTTGTTTTTCTTCAAACTGGCCTAGGAGTATTTTATTATTGCCAAAGTTGCCTTGAGTTCAGAAAATTCCCTTAAAAAACTTGGTCTTTTTACTTTTCTGTATTGGATGATTAGTCAACTATTCTTCCAATATCGAAAGCGTAATGGACTAGCCTTCCGACGTTGCGGAAGTAGAGTCGTCTAGCTTGCCGAGTGCCTTTGGAAGCTTTCGCTGATGCATCGGAGTTTATTTGCTTTATCCTTGGACCTCATTTGCCGAAGTTTTGGTTCCTTAGTGCCAGATGTATTCAGTGAATCGGATGTTCCTTCACCTTTTCGTTCCCGATATCTGATTATATGTTTTCCCGCTGTCGAGTGGGTTGACCGGAACAAGCCGGAGTTGTAGTGTTTATCTCGCCCAACATTTCGGAGGGCCAGTATTAAAGCAATTCGAGAGCTTTACCTTCTCTTTGTCGATTCCAAAGATTTTAACTTTGCCGGTAGCCGATACTCGCTTCCCAAAGCAATCGCGGGGTAGTAGAGCAGTCTAACACTGACGTGGCGAAAGGCTAGTAGTAAGTAGTTCCAAGAATAGTTGATAGTGCTTCCAATGTCTGATATTGTCTTAAAAATATAGTGCCGGGTCTGTAGTTCTTTTCATGCCCGCTATTGCGGATATCCTCCAGACTATTCTTCCAATGGTTTTAATGTTTTCCCGCCGATGGTTTCCCACCTGGTCATAGGTATATATATACGTTTCCATATGACTTGTCATTTGCCTTGTGATTTGTCAAGTTTTCATAGTCGAAAACATCCCAAGAAGTTGTGCGCGCAGCTGTCGAGACCTGTTTTTTTCTCCTCTGCACCTGTGGAAAGCTTTGCCCGTCCGGGTCGTCCACGTCAACATTTCCAGGTAGGTTACCCGTGATTCTCTCTTTTGGGTGGTGTTTTTTACTGATTGAACCGTTAGTAGGTGAAGGTTAGGTTTTCTGCATGGAGGTTAGGTTTTCCGCATAGAAGTCAGGGTTTTTTCCTTCCTTGTGTTTTTTTTTCTTGTGGATATTTTACCTCATTAAGGGCATATCCCGTTGCTTGAGTTTTCACTTCGTGGGAGTTTGAGTCTATCTGTCGTTGAGCGTTATGAATGCACCTGCGTTTCTTGCACGTGGTTGTAGGGAATGGTGCAGATAGACATTTCTCTGTCTGCACCACCCTATTCTTGGACATTTTATGGTCGGTCGGAGGTTAAGAAACCATATACCCTACAACTGCAGCTTCTTGTGGGATTCAAGAGGGTTTTCAGTCGAATAGGGTTGTTTGAGAGAGGAGTTTACATGTTGGTTGAAAAAGTACGGTGAAACTGATTAATCTTGAGAATTTGTTGAGTTTTAGCAGTGGAATAAGCTTGATGAATCAAAATACCTGTATGAGATGAAGAAGATTTTCTAGACTAGGGTTTTGAGATGAGTAAAGCTTGGGCAAGTAGCATTGTTATTGGTTTTTCTGTTTTAAATCACTCATTTGAAAGATTGTTTTTATTCTAATTTACCAGCATGTATGTCGAAGAGGTGAATAGATCTGTATATTTTCTTGTGTATTACTATATCAAGTGCTAGAGTTAGTTAGACTAAAACATGTTGCATGATTGTTACAGATTGATTGCCATTACAACAACATGCCAAAGAGACAGAAGAAGAAAGCCTGGGTGGTTGAAGAGGAGCCTGAGGTAGAAATATTAACCAAGGTAGAATTCATCTATGAAGACACCAAAGCCACAACTGGAGTAGAACCAGATTACAAATGGGGAGAAATTTTCAGAATGATCTCAAACCAGAATGTCCCTGATGTTGGTTTTGAGGAAATGACAATTTATACTAACATTAAAAAGTCACCTTTGATGAAAGTGGCTACTAGGCCTGAATTGTTTCCATGCTCAAAAGTAACAGGTTGGATCCTGCCCAGGGCAGATGTGATGAGAATGATCTTAGCAAATATTGCAAAGCAAGGCTATGCTGCATACAGCCCTGCCTATGTGTCTATGGCATATCATCTACCCTCACCACAGGCCTATCTAACAAAAAGTTGGTTAAAGGAGGTGAATATGGACCTGGTAGAGATGGTAAAGAGGATGATGATCCCAGGGAAGAATTTCAGAACCAGAACTTCGGGAGAATATGATACCTCAACTCTTCGAGCTCCTTACAGATTTATTGCTTTGATGCTTAACAGAATTTTTGGTAGAGAAAATGGAAAAAGTTTCAAGATTGGTTGGATACTGGTCATCTTTTTTGTTGCTACACAAGGAACTATCTTCAACTGGGCCAGTATAGTGTTAAACAGTCTTTCAGCATGTATAAGTGCAGCCTTGGGAGGAGTATCCTAGAAGAAATTTGAATTTTACATGAGTTCTATTCTAATTGATTGCATATTGTGCACTCAAGCTTTCCCTGCTTTAAAGTGCAATTAGGAGAAGGACATAACCCCAGTATACACAACTTGTAAATTGTTTTGGGCTCATAAGTATTACAGTTACTATAGGGAGATTTGTGAACATTTCATTATGCCCCTATATACTCTGATTTTCCTAACAGAATGTAATTGCATGTCCGAGGAAGCATTTAAGGTTATACAAGAATTCAGGAGTTATTATCTAACAGAGGATGGATTGTATGTGAGGATATATGGTGGTTCCAGTGCTCCTTCTCTGCTCCCAAAATATGCTATAGATTATGTACTCCACAAGGAGGCTGTTAGACAGTTGTACATTGATGGAGTAGGAAATTTTTTGTTTGAACATAAAAAGGAAGTGTACCCTGCAGTACCCTTATTCATTGGAAATTATAAGTTTTCAAGGGCAAAGCAAGCAGCAGAGTTTGTTAAAGATTTAGAATATTTTCGCTTTGGAGAAATGAACTTTCACATAAATGACTCCAAAAACAAGGTAGCTGATTATTGTAAAGAAGCAAAATTTCATTTCGAGTACACTGACTTATGGGACAAGGATGAGGAAACCTTCCACCATGCAAAGAACATAACAGCCCTTAAGAAAAGGTTCAAACAAAAGATTACAACTGTGGGTGGAAAGGGAAAGGTTGCAGAAAAAGCTAAGAAGCTAGAAGAGGAACAGGCCAAGAAAAGAGAAGAAGATGCTAGCAAATTGGTACAAGAAGCAGAAAATTAGTTGAGGATTGAAGAAGAAGAAAAGAAATGAGCCGCTGAAGAAGTAGCTAAGAAGGAAGAAAAGAAAAGAAAAGAAAAGAAGAAGTTGAGATAAAGAAGAAACAGGCAGAAAGTGAGGGCTTCAGGTTAACAGAACCCCAAAAGGAAAAACAACCCACAGAGCAAGTTGATGTACAAGAAGTACAAGGTCCTACAAATCAAGAACAAGGACAGTCTGATCTTGATCCATTGGATCTTACTGTTCCTTCTAGAAGTATGTTAGGAGAAGTTTCAATTTCTGGATTTGATTTGATTCCTTTCATGCCTACCGAAGGGGAGGAAATACCCGATTTTAATACCATATTCTATGACAAAGAAAAAAAGAGGATTGTTAAGAGGATCGAGAAAAAGGTAGATACTGGAGGAAAGCCAGGGAAGATGGCGACAGACAAGATAGTAGTACATGGTATGCATAAGGATCCATGCTTAATAGCAAGGGATGGGGTATCTTTAACCTTATCAAATGAAGACAACATGGACAGGATCATGACTGATCTGGAGCAGTCACGGAATAATGTAGCTTCGCTAAAGGAAACCTTGAAGAAAGAAAGGATGAAATCCAGAAGCTAAAGAGAAAATATGAAGACATGATAGGTGAAGTCAAGGTTTCAAAGACAGAATGCCAAACTCTGCAAGAAGATAAGGATTTTTTAGCTATATCTGCAGAAAATATAGAGAAGAATTCTCAAGTTACCTTGGTAGAGTTACAAAAGCTACAGCTGGAGCATCAGAATTTAAAAGCTGAGAAAGATAATCTTCAGCTATCATTTGGAAAATTAAATGAGGAAAAGAACAAGTTGGAAAGCAAAGTTATTGAGCTGGGAATAGAGAAGGCTACTGCAGGAGATAAGGAAAAGCAATATCAGATGCAGATAACAGCTTTAGAAGAACATAAGAATTCATTGACAACATCGTTAAAGAGTGCTATGGAGCAAAAAGCTGACATCCGACCCTTAAAGGAGCATGTTCTGATGCTTAGGAAAAGGATCCATCAGAAACAACTACATATAGAAGATGAAAGATGTAAAGTTTTGCAGATAGACACTAGGTTGGAAGAGATTGTAAGTACCACTTCGTATTTTCTGAAAAGGACTCAAGATATATTGGAAATTCTAAAGGGAAGAATGGTTTGGGTAGAAACCAATAAAGAATCTCCCGCAGACCTATCCATCAAAGATCAACAAACATTGAAGCAAGAATATGAGTTAATGGAATTCTCCAGTAATGTCGCAGAAGAATTTAAAAAGACAGTGAAGAAGACAAAGACTGCTTGTGCCGTATCCTGCAGGAGAGTGCTCTTCACATATAATTGGTGTCAGACTTCTACTGAGAAGAGATTGGAGGTGCTACCTAAACATGAACTATTTTTAAAGCATTTACAGGATAGATACAAAGAGGATGAACAAGCAATCTAGTAGGTCAAGGATTTGGATGAATGGATATTAAAAAATGAAGTAGCACATGTAGCCATGAGCATACACTTATTGGAGGACCAGATGCACCTGATTCTTGCTAGAATAGAGGGCGTGAAGACCCAAGCTGCCAAGTATGAGATTGAAATTCGATTCCTTGAGCCTTCTGGGTTTGAAAGCATAGAAGCAAATGCTAATGCAAGGAAAAAGTTCACAAATGAGCAAGCTGGGCCTTCCCAGTGAAATGTTTTGGGAATATTGATTAATAATGTAATATATTATATTATTTTTTGTGCACAAGCTATAGGACAAATTTTTGTAAAGGAAAGGTTGGGGAAGCCCAAGAGGCAATGAGGGGCAACCCAAGAGTTTTTTGCTTTCTGTATAAGTATAGGGGAGTTTTAGATAGTAGGGGATTCTTTTAGACTATCTTGAGGAAGTTTATTGTAAGAAGAACTAATTCATTTTACAATAAAGAGTTATATGTTTTCAGCTGGAGAAATTTTTGTGGAGTTTCAAATGTTTTCCATGGGCTGGATGAATGTGAACTATTTCTTTTTCAGCTTGTTTCCATGAACTATGAGATCATTCTAACATATTGAATTATTTCATGTTATGAATGTACTCCTGTTTATTTTGTGAAATTTCCACATTTGTGATTGAGTAATGAATGCTTTAATTAACAATAAGCTATCTTGTTGTCCATCTTTCTATTGATATTCATGTGTTCAGGAATGTTAACAGCTATCTGTGATTTTCTTTATGCATGCAATACAATACATTACTCACCATTAATTACAGTTTTTCTCCCTAGGGATAGGTTAGTGAGTCTTAGTTAGTTTCTCTTTGTTTTGTTATTTAGAAGCGAGAGAGGTCAGACGAGAGGTAAGAACCTGTGCATCACATTGTGAACCTCCTCGTTATATCTATCGTGTGCATTTAGTTAGGCACTTTCACATCATACTTAAACATTAAAAATCTAAAAAATATACACGGTGGACCAGGCCGTAACAGGTAAAACACTTTAATCATTACTTGACCTACGGTAGCCGGACCGTAAACTGGATGGATTCCCCATACTAAACAATAACGAGCTAATTGGGAACATTTATTGGGGAGAATCCCTACCATTGTTACCTGCGACTTTCCAGGCCCCAACAGTTTTTGGTGCTAGAAGGAGGGCCACCAATGCATGGATGGCTGAGGAAGCCCACTTTCTCGAAATTACTCCACCGGTGACAGTTCTGAAAATAGTTTGCTTCACAAACCTACTCCTCAAGAAAAAGAAAAAGGGCATCTTTATCCCATTGATAACGAAGTGGTTGATGACTTAAGGAGAATTACCACGGCATATGCGAAAAATATTGGAGGATTACCTAGTATCTCTGTCCTACCTAGAATATAGTATCAGAAGAAGGATTGCCCTTAATTGGAAGACTCAGTGTTGGTAGAAGATCTTGAAGAATTGGTAGAAGTAGCCTTACAGGAAGTTGACCAACCTTTAGATCAATTGGAACCAGATTCCCCTTACTGTTCACCTTTCCAGAATCCTGTTCAGTCCCAACCTCATACTCCACTCAGAATAATGGCTAATGTAAATGCAAATCAGCCACCTCCACAACCTGCTTGAAGGGATAGGTCTCCTTTAAATCTGACACCTCCCTTGCATGATTTGCCTCAGGCTTTTGACAAGATGCTACCCAAGTTTGAACCAAGTGAAGGAATTCTGGTGGATGATCTTTTGCAGAGTTTTTACTTGGCTGTAGAGGGACTACGAGCTGGAGAGCATGAAGATGTGGTCTGTAGATTGTTTCCTCACACCCTAAAAGGAAAAGCAGCCTCATGGTATTTTTCCCTACCTAAAATTTCAATCACATATTGGAATAATTTTGAGAGACTATTTAGAAGCAAATACACAATCCAGAAAACTCATGCAGCTTTAATGAAAGGGTTATGTGCTCTAAAGAAGGAAAGGAAGGAAAGAGTGCATAAATTCACTCAAAGGTTTGCTGCTTACCTAAACAATTTCACTGCAGTTGAGAAACCATCTTAAAATGCCCTAATTAAATACTACACCTCAGCTCTCGGGCCTGATCTAGCCATGTTTGCCAAGAGATAGGTTAGACCCACATTAGTAGAAACCTATGAAGAAGCTGAGAAGGTAAAGGTAGAAATGGAGAGTATAGAAAATTACCCTGTGTAGTCAGAAGAGAAGACTTTTGGAAACACGAAAGCTTTATTGATGACTAAGCCTAAGGATGAGCGATCACAGGATTTCGAAGGGATGGTGAAGATGATGCATAAATTATCAAATAGGGTGATAGATTTAGAAAAGGAAAAAGAGACTCATAAACCATATAAGCCTTATTATAAAAAAAGGGAAGACAATAGTCAACTTAAACCTTCTCCACACAGTCCTTCAGCAATGAATTTAACCGATGTAGGCATGGAAAATTTTTGTACCTTTTATCAGCAGCCTCTTTCTGAAAAGAATTTCCCACAATGGATTAATTCTATGAAATTAGTAATGAATCAATTATTGGATTCCAAATTGATAGAAATTGGTGAGGAGAAAGAAAAAGATCATGAACCTACAAAAAAACAAGAGGAAGATACCTTAGTTTTATGGGACTATGTTTCTATGTTTAATATGGAAGATGAAGACTTTCCAATGCAAGAAGAAACACTAGAAACTAATGTAACAACAAGAAGTCAGAATCCTTTAAAAGAAGATAATTCAATACTTCCAAAGATTAAGAAACTTCAAGAAAACATGAAGAGGGTAAAGAACAACACTTTGACTGTTAAAATACTTGAATTTTTCATTTCAAGTCAGGATACTAAGAAAGTTAACACACCTGTAAAGCCTGCTGAAAGTAAAACTGACAATGTCAAGAAGAATCTCAAAGAACATGAGATGGCATATGATGTTGTGGAAGACATTAAAAAGGATAAAGCAAATATCTCATTGTTTGAAATGTGCAATTTACCTCAACAAAAGGAGAAGCTTTTAAAAGCACTTGAGACACCAGAAGAGGAGCCTCCCAGTGATAACCAACCTGAGGAAGAGATTGGTGAGGCTAGTTTAGGAGGAAAATCTAGGTATAAAACTCCAGCATTTCTCCTAACCTTTGAAAATTTCAACTATAATGTGCATAACTGTTTAGTGGACTCAGGAGTAGCAGTCAATGTTATGCCACTTTCCGTCTGCAAGCAAATAAATGGTCAACCTAAACCATCCACTTGGCAGGTTCTTCAATTAGACAGAATAGTAGTAAAAGTAATAGGAGAAATGGAGGATGTTCTGATTCGTTTATCCATACATGAGAGGTTATGTCAATACATCGACATTGTAGTAGCAGACATACCTACTGCTTATGGTTTGGTTTTGAGCTAAGACTGGTCAACACGGTTAGAAGGATATTTTGCATCGGATTGGTCACATTTGTGGTTTCCTTTTAAAGGATGTCAAAATCAGATAAAAGTGTTAAGAGAGCCTCAAATGAAATATAATGTGACTCAGTTAGAAGGAAAAAATGAACCAGTAAACTCTGTGTTGGGAAAATATTTCATTGAACTAGAACCGAGAAATTACCAAGCTGAAGAAGCCAGTAGTATACCTGATATCCATCCCGATCTCCTTTGATTTTCACGGGCTGATGAGATTGACTGTAACATAGTAGATTTAGTTTCAGGGGTAGTTCGTAATTCAAATTCAATAGAAGTAGATTTTTTTTGGATTCTTTATTTCGATGGTTCTAAAACATTGGAGGGATCAGGGGTTGGCTATGTCTTGATTGATCCAGAAAAAAATAAACATTTTCTTTCATGTAGGTTAGAATTCAAATGCACAAATAACACAGCCGAATACGAAGCGCTAGTTCAGGGACTTAAAAAAGCAATAGAATTGAAAGTAAAAAATCTGAAAGTATATGGAGATTCTGAAATCGTTGTTAAGCAAATTCGGAACAAAATACACTGCAGTTCACCTCATTTGAAAGCTTACCAAAATGAAGTTTGGGAGTTGCTGATAAATTTTCATGCATTCAATATTGTGTCAATTCCTAGATTAAAAAATGCAGTAGCTGATTTACTAAGCTACCTCAACTGCGATAGGAGTACCTTCAAATAATAGATGCTCTATTGAATTACTTTTTAGGCCTTCTGTTCCAGATAACATCACAAATCTAAGGGTTTTTGACAATGATCAACAAATCTTGGAGTGTTTGATGAATGATGATACTTTCAAAGGAGCAATAATAGATGATGAAGAACATTAAGCCAAATTAAAGTTCGGGAACTTTATTCCAAAAGAAGTTAGGACCTTCGAACAAATGTTTGATTTAGATAACAAGTTCAGAAAGCCAGTGAATTTCAAGACTCATAGCTCGTGTTTACAATTTGAGCTGATAAATTTAGGGACTAAAGCTGAACCCAAATATGTAAATTTGGGGAAGTGTTGTTCTCTAGGCGAAAGGAGTAAGTTCATTAGTTTATTCAAGCAGTACAGGGATGTGTTTTATTGGACCTATGAAGATCTAAAAACTTATGACACAAAGATCATACAACATGTTATCCCAATCAAAGTTGGAATCAAGCCTTACCAACAGCCTTTGAGAAATATGCATCCTAAGCTGGAACCTTTAATTCAAAGTGAGGTAAAAAAGTTGTTGGATGCTAAAATCATATTTAAAGTCAAACATTCGGAATGGGTTTCTAACTTGGTACCAATACGGAAAAAGTTCAGAGAAATCAAACTTTGCGTAGATTTCAGAAATCTTAACCGTGCGGCAGATAAAGATAATTATCCTGTCCCACCCATGGAGCAAATACTACAGATGGTTTCAGGATCTGAATTGTTTTTGTTATTAGATGGATTCTCCAGTTATAATCAAGTATTAGTAGCAGAAGAAGATAGGATTAAGATGACTTTCAGAACCAAGTGGGGAACTTTTGTGTATAGGAGGATTCCCTTTGGACTTATCAATGCTGGAGCTACATTCCATAGGGCCATGGATATAGCTTTCCATGGTCTAATTGGCCGTAGTGTTGTGGTTTATCTAGATGATGTTACAATATTTTCGAAAAAGAGAGAAGAACATGCATTTCATTTGAAACATATTTTCGAGCGTTGCCGGAAATATGGTATTTCACTAAATCCCAAGAAATTTGTGTTTGCAGTCACAAAAGGAAAGCAACTGGGTCATGTCATTTCTAAGAAAGGGATCTCCATAGACCCAGAGAGGATTAGAGCCATAGAACAAATCCCTTTACCCCGTAATAAAAAGGGTATGCAATCTTTTATGGGGACAATCAACTTTGTGCGAAGGTTTGTACCAAACTTTGATCAAATCGTCAAACCTTTGCAGCAAATGGTTAAACAGATTGTGCAGTTCAAATGGACTGATTTGGAGAAGAATGCATTCAGCAAGATAAAAACATCAACTGCTCATGTACCATCACTCAAAAGCCCAAATTTTGAAAAGGATTTTATTCTATACACTTTTGCGTCTGATGATTCATTAGCAGCTATGCTTACATAGAAAGAAGATGGGGGTGATGAGTACCCCATATCATTTATGAGCACTGGTTTGCAAGGGGCTGAATTGAATTATCCAACAGTTGACAAACAAGCTTATGCAGTTTTTAAAGAGGTAAAACAATTCAGGCCATATATACTTAAGAATCGCACCAAAGTAATAGTTCCACACCCAGCCATATGATCTCTTTTTGTACAAAAGGAATTAGGAGAAAGTAGAGGCAACTGGGTGACTTCTTTACAAGAATACGATCTTGAGTTCAAACCAACAGCCATAGTTAAAGGACAAGGACTTTGTAAACTAATGACTGAAGGTGAAAACAATGAATAAAGAAGTTGGGATAATGAAGCTGAAATACATATGATGGATGTATGTCCTCTATTTACAGCTCCATACTCCCGGTATAGGGACCTAGTCCATTATATCCAAGAAGGGTATTTACCAGAGCATTGGAGTGCCAAGCAAAGAAGAGCATTACATCTGAAATCATCTTTATATCAGATCATTGATGGAGTACTGTTCAAAAAGAACTACGATGGAGTCTTTCTCAGGTGATTGAAACAAGAAGAAGCAAAGAAGGTCGTAGCAGAATTGCATGATGGACCTGCTGGAGGTCACTTTTCAAGGGACACAACAGCACATAAGATTCTCAAAGCTGGATATTACTGGCCTACATTGTTTAAGGATGCTCATGCTCATGTTATAAAATGTGATGCTTGTTAGAGATGTGTTGGAAGACAAGATAAAGTAGTAGGACCATTGAAACCAGTAGTCATCTCAGAACCGTTTGAACAATGGGGAATCAATGTTATTGGAGAAATCAATCCAAACTCCTCATTACAACATAAGTACATTTTGATAGCAATTGATTATTTACAAGATGGGTCGAGGCTATTCCATTACAAAAAGTAAACGAAGATGCAGTTATGGATTTCTTATAGAACCACATTATGACCAGGTTTGGGGTTCCAATTTCCCTAGTTTTTGATATTGCTTCTTATTTTTATTCTATTAGATTAATTGCATTTTCTAATGAAAGAGGAATTAAGTTGCATTATTCTGCAAATTATTACCCACAAGGAAATGGTTTGGCGGAATCCACAAACAAAAATCTGATTAGAATTCTAAAGAAAACAGTGATAGAAAACCAAAGGAGTTGGCATTTAGCTTTACCTAACGCTCTCTGGGCTGATAGAGTCACACCCAAGAATTCCTTAGGTGTGTCACCATACACTCTTGTTTATGGAAAAGAAGTTTTCCTCCATCCTAATATTCTTTTTCCATCTTCCATAATAGCCCAAGAGTCTAGGGGTACTGATAATGAAATTCTACAAGTCCGAATCTATAATCTGTTGAAGTTAGAAGAGTCTAGGTCCAAATCATGGGAAAGGTTTAAGCATCAACACGAAATGGTGAAGCGTTGGTTTGACAAGCACAAAGATGGGAACAAGGAGTTCGAAGTAGGAGATCTGGTTCTTAAGTGGAATCACCCGCACGATGAGAAGGGAAAGCACACTAAGTTTCAGTAGTTATGGGTAGGCCCTTTTCAAATTGCAGCAAAGCTAGGCCCCTTGACTTACAAGTTGCAAGACTTAAAGGGGTGGGAAGAGAACTTACTAGTCACAATGGTTTAGTTCTCAAGTCTTATTTTTCTTGATCATTTTGATTTTTTTTTGTACATAAATAAATGTTTGTTTTGTTGCTTGCTTCAGAGTATGCTTAGTTGTTTGCTTTATTTGCTTAGAGATTTATTGCTTGTAATTTTGTTGTTGTTTATGTTCAATAAAACAACACGAATTTTGGTTGTATGAAGTTCATCAAAATTATGGATTAAATGAAAAGGGTATACTGAAGATGCACCTAGAGTAGTAGAACTCTGGTGTGTGGAGGTGGTGGATACCGTGACTAAAAGGGGGAGACGAATGGGAAGATAAGGGGTAGATGGGTGCACGTTTCGACAAGACTGCGAGGGAAGTAGAGGAAGAAAGTGGTTGTACAAGGGGAGGAGAAAGGTTTCGACAAGAGAAGAGGAAGAGGACAGGGGAAGGTCCTGTTGCGATCGAAACACAAAACCGCAAAGGACAACCACACAGAATGAAGCGGCCCTACATTGACGAAGAGGACGACCAGACCTAGACTACGCCTAGGATAGCAGTAAGATCAAACTCTAGCAGCACTCTTCCCACACCTCCATGCACTACTTAAAAATCAGGGAAAAACACAAATTCTATGTTGACTTTCCCTACGTGCCAGCAACAGTCTAGTAGTAAATCATCATCTACAGGAAGAAATCCCTGGATGGCGGGTGACGACACAAAGTTACCTTTGTTTCACAGGAACGGGACTGACGATCCCAAGTAGTATTGGTTTCTTTACAAGGAAGTATGGACTATTAGACAGGCCACAAATGATGATGTTAAAAAGGTCCAACTGGTGAATACTCTATGGGGTCGTGCGCTAGATTGGTAAATGAAATTTATATAGGTTCCTATGGGGACCCCTGCAAAAACATTGGATGAATTTTGGAAGAGACTGATCGAAGAATTTTGGAAGCCTGAATTGAAGGCGCAATACATTACTGAGTTGAAAAAGGTCTAGCAGTTTCCTAATGAGACTATTTGGGAATTCGATCAAAGGTTTAAGACGTTGATGGTGCGAGTTAACTTTGATATGAGCGATGTTCAGCAGTGGTTTATCGTAGCCTTGGTACCTCATATCCGGCAACCACTGATGCAACAAAAGATCACGGCATAGAGCAAGGCTCTGGAGATCGCGATGAAGTTAGAAGCTTCACCTGTTGGAGAGAATGCATTTGGTATGAATAAAATCCAAGCACAACTGACAAATTTGACGCCTCCATTACAAGAGATCAAGAATGAGAAAGAGGATCACGACGATCTTTGGTGCACTCAGTGTCACGCAGACAAACACACCAAAGATAACTCCCCCAGTTTTTGAAATTATCTGGTCTCAGGAGCATTGAACCCATTGAGTTGTGGAAGTGTACCATGGTGTCGTAAATGTCAAGTCTATGGACACCGACACAAATAATGTAGTTACATGTAGAAGATAGTGTTAAATCTAGCCAACCTATATTGTTCATTTTGTATATCGGTGGGACATGAAGACAAATACTGTCGTGCATATGATATGCTGCAGGAAAGAACATATGATTCATAATTTGTGAAGGGCGAAGATCATCACATAGTACAGCAACCATGGCCATAGCCTTAGATGGTAGACTCTTGACCTCAACTGTAGTATACACCATCGCCGCGGATGCAATTTATACCATCGCAGCTGCAACCACAGGTTGCACCACATCCATAGTACAATCAAATGGAGATACCTCAGCTGCAGCTGTAGTATGTTCAAGCTGTACACTATGTTTAGTAGCAGTCGAATCCCTCACCATAACAGATGGCTCAACCGTGGTATCAACAGCAAGGAGGATTTTGAAGACGATTTCAAGGGAGAGGAGGAGGGCAAGGTCGCAGATCAGTCTAGTGTTATAATTGTGGGTTATTTGGCTACTACCAGAGGGAAACCCAACACTTGTAGTGCTCATGTAGATATTGCATGGTGATCGATCATACTGTCGAAAAATACCCATAGCTAATCGCAATATGGCAGGCTGGGAACGTTCCTCAACTACAAAATAAGAATCAGTTGTAGAACCAAAATTAGAACCAGTTGCAGAATCAGGTCCAAAATCAAGTCCCACTCTAGAATCAGAATGTACATCAACCTATGAACCCTTCGTTGAACCAAAATCCACCGTTGACTAGGAATCCACCAATGAACCAGAATCAAGGGCCGATGGTTGCGACGATCTCAGTAGAGCCCAGAACAATGGATGTTGACGTTGTCACCCATGCAGGAGCCAAAATAGGTGACAATGGGCCTTGTCCATAGATTCGAATGGCTGGACAGAAGAAGGTGCCACTTGACATCGTAACTGAAAAGAATAATTTTTTGGGAGCTCGGGATGCGATCAGAAGAAATCTTGGGAAGTCACCTGTCTATGAAGTTCCTTCTGATTTTGATTCTTCATTGAAGGTAGGACCATCGTGGCAGCATGGTACCTTGCAATGCTTGTTTGAGAGTTTCCTATCACTGGCAAGAGATCCGGATGCTTTAGCCGAGATTGAAAATTTGTTGCGTCGCCCGAGTAAGGAATGCTAGTTTTTCAACATTAAGCTAGAATTATTAGGATCTTTAACTGAGAGAATAAAAAGCACAACAATCAAACACAAGAGACAATGAACACAGTGTTTTTCCTCAAGGAAACCATAAAGGAGAAAACCCCGCAACTTCCTCAGAGATAGAATCAACACCAAAATAGAAAAGCCCAAAACAGTAAGTGATATCCCGACAGTAGTAATCTTCTTCTTGTCTAGCCCCAGTGTCTTCTCCTTCTCTATTTATACTAATACCGACAGGAATAAAACCCTACTAGGGATGACCTCTACTAGGAGAGTCTAATAACCCTAGTGCCCCGGAACTGTGGGGACTTTAACCCTTAGACAATCGGAGGGTTACCCACTATGACTTGACATGACTTCTTTACATAATAGATCCTCTCGATCGGAAAATCGGGGCATGAAAACATGACTCAATTACATAATAGATACATCCCGGAATAAACATCGGGTTACAAGACATAAGATACATAGATCAATACATTCCGAAGTTACAAATACATCAACACTCCCTCTTAACTAGGAAGGTATTCTTTCGACACAATTTTCAGCACTGGTCTTCTTCTCTACATCAACTAGATCATCTCATTATCTTCAAGTCTTCTTCGTCTTTGAGTCTTCAAGTCATCTTCTTCTTCAATTCTTCTTCGTCTTCAAGTCTTCAAGACATCTTCTTCTTCTTTATCACGAGATCTGCATCATCATGACTACTAGCTCATTACTGCTAGATCATCACTCGATCTAGATCATCATCAAGTCTAGATCATCTCATCTGGATCACTTGATCTGGATCATCGAGTCTGGATCATCATCACAACTGGATCATCAATTGATCTAGATCGTCATCAGGTCTGGATCATCTCATCTAGATCACTTGATCTAGATCATCATCAAGTTTGGATCATCATATGCTATCTCATAATGGTGTTATCTCGATTCTTATCGTCACAAGAATTTCTATAGAGTCAATCCTGTAGGCCTACCCTTCATGTAGGTCTTCATCAGTGCTTATATCTGACACTTAAGTCAGAATGGCCCACCCAGCTCTTACATCTAACCTCATATTGTTAGAAAGGCATGCCCAGCACTCACATCTGACCTCATCCTATCAAAAAGGCCCATCACTCACATCTGACCTCATCTTGTCAGAAAGGCTTAGCACTTATATCCGACCATGTGCAAGCACACTGCATTAGAAAGGCTCTGCACTTACATCCAACCTCATCCTGTCAGAAAGGCACAGCACTTACAATCGACCATGCTCGAAAGCACCGCATCAAAAGGGCTAAGCACTTACAATCTGACCATGCACGAAGCACCGCATCAAAAAGGGCTCTGCACTTACAATCTAACCATGCACGAAGCACCGCATCAAAAAGGGCATGCACTCACATCTGATCATGGAGGAACTAATCTTACCGTTGCATCAGAATGGCCCCCAGTCCCAGACTGAGCTACCTGGTGACTAACCAGGTGCCTCCATTCCTAGAATGGCAGTTGCCCTTACATCTGACCTACTCGTCAGAATGGCCAACACTCACATCTGACATGGAAGGAACCTAATCCTTTAGCCATGACAGAATGGTTCATCCCTTACATCTGATCAAGTGGACACACATCCCTCTATCACATCAGAATGGCTTCTCAGTCCTAGACCGAGTTTTCCTAGTAACTGACCAGGTGCCTCCATTCCCATAATGGCAGTTGCCCTTACATCTGTCCTACTTGACAGAATGGCCAGCACTCATATCTAACATGGAAGGAACCAATCCTCTCACCATGATAGAATGGCTCAGCCCTTACATCTGACCATGGAAGGAACCAATCCTCTCACCATGATAGAATGGCTCAGCCCTTACATCTGACCATGGAAGGAACCAATCCTCTCACCATGTCAGAATGGCTATACGTATCATCACTTTCTCTTGGAGGGAACCTCGATCTGGAGAACACCAAGCTTCTCCCTGAAGTAATCAAACTTCAGCCTAGCCAATGGCTTCGTCAATACATCAGCTATCTGTTCCTTCGTCACAACATACTAGAGCTTCATTGCTCCCTTCTACACCATATCCCTGATATAGTGATACTTGATCTCGATATGCTTCGACTTGTCATGGAACACTAGATTCTTTGACAACTTCACGCAACTCTGGTTGTCACAATGTATACAAGTAGCACCCAATTGGAGATCAAATATATCAGATAGTAGCTTCCATAGCCATACTACCTCACAACTAGCTGAACAAGCTGCGACATACTCTGCTTCAGCTGTACTCAGTGCCACACGGGCTTGCTTCCTGCTAAACCAAGAGATCACACCTGATCCCATACTGAAGCAACATGCTGAAGTGCTCTTCCTATCGATGGCACTGCCTGCCCAATCTGAGTCAACATAACCCTCCAGGTTAATCTTCTAATTCGACTCATACTTGAGCCCATAATCAACTGTACCCCTCGGGTACCTCAGAATATGCTTTGCATCAATCAGGTGAATATTTCTTGTATCTGTCAAGAACTGGCTCAAGGTGTTCACAGCAAAGCAAATGTCTGGTCTCGTGTTCGTCAGGTACATCAAGGACCCAATCATCTGATGATACATCGTAGCATCAACCGAATTTGATGAAGCATCACTCAATAGCTTCAGGTTTGATTCCATAGGTGTGGCCATGGCCTTGTAGTTCATCATCCCAAACCTCTTCAGGATCTCTACTGGATACTTTCCTTGTCTAAGGAAGATTCCATCTGAACTCTGCCACACCTCCATACCTATAAAATAATGCATCATACCCAAGTCCTTCATCTCGAACTCGGCAGCAAGCTTTCTCTTTGTATCAATAATCAACCCATCCATACCTATCACAAATAGATCATCTACATATAGTAGAAGCATCACTGGGCTGCCATATTCAACCTTGTAGTAAAGGTTGGAATCTGGTTTACTCTTGGTAAAGCCCAAGCTGGATAGAAAGCTGTCAATTCTACTGTACTAGGTCCTGGGTGCCTGTTTCAAACTATATAGGGATTTCTTTAATCTACACACATGAGACTCCCTGTCATGTGTCTCAAAACCGAGTGGCTTCTCCACATACACTTCCTCTTCTACTACACCATTCAAGAAAGCAGTCTTGACATCCATCTGGTGTATCTTCCATTTCATCACTACAGCTAGAGCAAGTACTGATCTGATGGAAGTGTATCTGGCTACAGGTGCAAAGGTTTCTTCATAATCAATTCCTTCTTTCTGAGAGAAACCCCGAGCCACAAATCTTGCCTTATATTTTTCAATGCTACCGTCTGTAGCATGTTTGATCTTGTAGATCCATTTGGAAGTCACAACTGACTTCTCTTTTGGTCTTGGGACAACATCCCAAACATCATTCTTCATGATTGACTGATACTCTTCGATCATAGCATCCTTCCATTCTTTCCGTTTTGTTGCTTCTTCAAAAATGGAAGGTTCTTTATCAATGAAATCACATAGTAAGGCTACATACCCGGAGCAGGATCTGGTCCTCTTTCTTTATTTGTGATTCTCTTCTAGAGCCCCATATCTTTCCGCACCTTGGATAAGTTCTCGTACCCAAGCAGGTTTCGTCTTATGAGGATTCTTCTCTAGAGGTGGATCTATAGGTCTTTGTGGTTCTTCAAATTCTCGATCTTCTTCTTGAATTTCTTCATTCATGGTTGTGTCATGAATTCTAGGTGCTTCTGCTTCTTTAGGTTTTTTAGCAGGTCTCTTTCTGGATTTGTTGTAAGCTGTGTCTTCATCAAATGTCACATCCCTGCTAATGTCAATATTCTTGTATCCTGGGAGATAGATTCTGTAAGCCTTCGAGCTTTCAGAGTATCCCACAAATATACCCTTCTTTCCTGAAGTATCTAATTTTGTTTTCTTCTCTTTTGGAATGTGTATGTATACAGTACAACCGAATATTCTGAGATGGCTGACTTTTGGTTTCTTGCCAAAGAATACTTCTTCAGGAGTCTTGTTCTCGAGTACTTTATGTGGAGTACGGTTCTGTACATACACCGCTGTTCTAGCAGCTTCCACCCAAAGATGCATAGGAATATCTTGATCATGAATCATTGATTTTGTTGCTTCCATGATATTTCTGTTCTTCCGTTCTGCAATCCCATTTTGTTGAGGATTGTAAGGAGTGGACAACTCCCTCTAAATCCCTGATTCTTTACATAGCTCTTTGAATTCATTTGAAGTGAATTCTCCGCCATTATCTAATCGTAAAGTCTTGATCTTCTTTTCAGTATGGTTCTTGATCAAGGATTTGAATTCCTTGAATTTGCTGAATACTTCATCTTTGTTCTTCATGAAGTAAACCCATGTCTTCCTAGAAAAATCATCAATAAAAGAAACATAATATGCATACCCGCTTAGTGAGCTTGATGACATAGGACCGCATACATCGGAGTGGATGATTTCCAACATTCCCTTTGCTTTGCTTTCACTACTTGGAAATGTCTTCTTTGTGTTCTTTCCTTTTGCACATCCTTTGCAGACCCCATCATGTTTTGCTTGCATTTCTAGAAGACCTTCAACAGCTTTGCTTGCAAGAGGTAGTGCTCTGTAATGCACATGTGCAAGCCTTCTATGCCAAAGTTCACTTGGCTCTACTATGTCATGGACCAAGGCTTTTTCTGGATGGCCCTTCAATTTGTATAAACCTCCTTCATGTTCACCAATCACTATTGCATCATCAATAGTCTTTCCTTTTGGCCACATGATGACTTGACCATCTATGAATGCAACCCTCATTTCTTTTTCATCTAATGCTGATATGGAGAGAAGGTACTTCTTGAGTCCTGGAACAAACAATACTTCATTCATTGTTAGAGACTTACCAGAGTCTAGTTTATAGGAAGATTCCCCACTACCTTTTATTGGATATTGGTAGTCATCTCCTAGTTTCACCTTGTGAGGTGATTCATGTTTTGAGAGCTTCACAAAGGATTCCTTGAACCCAGTCATATGTTTAGAAGCCCCACTATCTATAAGCCAATCATCACTTCCATGAGTAATGTTACCTGTGAGAGTGGAGATCAGAACATATTCATCCTCGCTTGAAGAATATTCACTTTCATATCTTGATCTCTTCTTGGATGGTTCATCATCCTCTGCAGCATGAGCATGATGTCTTTTCTTGCTTCACTTCTTCTTGTGAGAGGTACTTTTGTTCTTAGGACAATCTCTATCAAAGTGTCCTTTTTCATCACATGAATAGCAAATGTATTTAGACCTATCTCTAGGCTTTCTAGAGTTATTCCTGTGATGAGAGTACTTACTTCTGTGATGGCTGGATCTAGATTTCTTGGATTGTACTGTGAGAGCTTGATCTTCACTTCCCATCTTTTGTTCTCAAGCTGCTATCTGAGCTTCTTCTTGAGAACATTCTTCCCACAGTCTGTTGAACTTGACTAACTTCTTTCTAGCACAGATCCCTTGAATGAAGGAGTCCCATGTCCTAGGGAGACCATTCAAGGTGGTCATCACAATTTCTGCATTCTCCACTTCTTCATCTACTGCTTCCAATTGTTCCTTGATCTAAGAAACCCTTGTGAAGTAAGACTGGATAGTCTCTGCATTTTGGATCTTCACATTCTTTAGTTGATTTCTCAGAGTCATCTTCCGGTTTATGTTCTTCCCTTCAAACAATTTGGTTAGGGCATCAAACATAGCTTTAGGTGTCTTGAGAGAGGATACCTGTGGGATAAGGTGATCCTTGATAGAATCAACAATGATCCTCTTTGCCATAACCATATTCTTCTTATGTAAGGCTTTTGCCTCATCTCCCTTTGGATCTGGAACCTCCTCATGGATGTAGGAGTCTAACTAATTTTCTTGTAGGACCAGGGAGATCCTATACTTCTAGGCTCAGAAGTTATCAGCTACTTCAAGATTTTCATCAAGCTTGGTATGATGAGACATCTTAACTGAGAACCTCAAATGGAAATACGAAATATTTTAGATATTACCAGGTTCAAGATGTCGGATCTAAAACTTGAGCTGAAATCCTGCAGTACTGGATTAGGAGCTGTTAGGATTATTAATCCTCCCTTGTCCAAATTTGGTCATATGTCTAAATTGGGAGTCATGTCTAAATCGGGAGTCCATTCAGTCTATTTATAGTCATTAGCACCATTGG
>LPNX010577830.1:301837-324600 GCA_001517045.1 Pseudotsuga menziesii
GTACTTTTTTGATTAATGAAAGCATTCACAGCTGCAAGCCTTTTGCACTGTTTCATTCTTCAATGGCTGAGTAAATTGTGAGATCTTCTTTGTGAGATGTGTGTTTGTCTACAGATCTATATGCTCAAATTTAACAGGAGCAAATTAGGGTTTTTCTTTTCCAGAGTTTTGTCTACCCAAATGCCTTGAAATTTGTCCCTAACTTTGATTTTGGGGAGGAGATCAATCCAGGCCTAGGCTCACTAAAAAATTCCTCTTCTGTGAAAAGCCCTAATTTTTGACAGGAGTGACAGGTCCAAAACTGAAAAACCTCAGAATTGGATTCTGCTTTGACAGAAAGATGCGCCCTAGGGAGGAGAGTTATTCCACCTTAATTTTGCTGAAAATATATGGAGGAAGATCCACAAACTAGGAAGCCCTAGTTCCCGCAGCTACACAGTGTCTTCTTCTCAGGTTAGCTCTGATACCATGTTAGTTTTTCAACATTAAGCTAGCATTATTAGGATCTTTAACTGAGAGAATAACAAGCACAACAACCAAACACAAGAGACAATGAACACAGTGTTTTTCCTCAGGGAAAACATAAAGGAGAAAACCCTGCAACTTCCTCAGAGATAGAATCAACACCAAAATAGAAAATCCCAAAACAGTAAGTGATATCCCGACAGCAGTAATCTTCTTCTTGTCTAGCCCCCGTGTCTTCTCCTTCCTCAACTATGCGCTACACTTGAGTGTGTGTGAGTTGTTTTATAAATAGAGACTCCTGTTCTCTATTTATACTAATCCCGGCATGACTAAAACCCTACTAGGGCCGACCTCTACTAGGAGAGTCTAATAACCCTAGTGCCTCAGATCTGCGGGGACTTTAACCCTTAGACTATCAGAGGGTTACCCACTATGACTTGACATGACTTCTTTACATAATAGATCCTCTCGATTGAAACATTGGGGCATGACAACATGACTCAATTACATAATAGATACATCCTGGAATAAACATCGGCTTACAAGACATAACATACATAGATGAATACATTCCGAAGTTACAAATACATCAACAAGGAACAGAAGGATTCCACGGTGAACTCTTTACACAGAAAAAGATAGAAAAGGAGATGCGCATGAATATCCATATTGGGTACTATGAAGTGAAATCCGTCACTCTGGATCTAGGGTCGAACGTGAAAATCTTGATGAAGCAGACCTGGCAGAAAATGGGAATCCTAACGTTGGGTTGGTCCCCTATGTAATTGCGATTAGCTAATCAAGCGAAGGTGCAACCAATTGGACGGGTATCTAACCTGGTCGTAGATGTTGCTGATTTTGACGTAATTGAAGTTTTTAATGGTGAAGGATCCTATCCTGCACTACTAGGGATCGGATGGGCCATTGATAGTATGGTGGTGATTAACTTTAAGAAGAGAATGATGACATTTGAAAACCAAGATATTAGAGTCATCGCGCTTATGGATCCAAATGAAGGACGACGATATATTGAACCAGTTTCTGACTCCATTCACAGATGAAGTACTCGAAGGAGTAGGTGGTCAGGAAATGTACTCTTTTGCTGATGGATTTTCTGGTTATCACTAGATTAGAATCGCAAAGGAATATCGACATAAAACAACATTTGTTACGGAATGGGGCTGCTTCCAATATACAGTGATGCCTTTTGGGATGAAGAATGCACCTACAATATTTTTTCGAGTAGCTGTTGTGGTATTTAAATATTTCATTTGGAATTTCCTACAAGTATATATGAATAATTGGAAAGTGTTGGTCTAATCGAATATCATTTGGTGAAACTTCGACTAACGCTGGAAAGGTGTTGACATCATCAGACTGCGTTGAATTCCAAGAAGTGAATTTTTTGCGCACCATTTGGGATACTGTTGGGTCACATTGTGTGCAAGAAAGGATTATTGGTTGATCCTGCAAAGATAGTGCTCATTTTGAGCTTACCACCATCAACCAATGTTAAGATTCTTTGGGAGACCCTGGGGAACACTAGGTACTATCACAAATTCATTAGAGGATATGCTACAATTACTGCCCTGATGGAGAAACTACTGAAGAAGGATGTTGTCTTTATATGGAGTCTAGAATTCCAAGGTAGCTTCGACATGATGAAGGCCATGATGGCTTCGGAACTAATACTTGTGTTCCCATATTGGAACAAAGAGTTCCATATGCATGTTGATGCATCTTCTATTGTGCTAGAAATAGTGCTTACGTAGCCGGGAGAAGGAGATCTGGATCACCCAATTGCTTTCGTTAGTCATAAGTTATCGTTTTCTGAGAGGAAGTATGCGACCATAGAGAGGGAAGGTTTGGAAATGGTATATGCACTGCATAAGTTACGACATTACCTTTTAGGCGGTCACTTCAAGATGTTTACTGACCATTTTGCATTAAAGTATTTGGTCAATAAGCCTTTGTTGGGGGGGTAGATATGTTGCTGGTTACTTCTCTTTCAGGAGTTTGATTTTGAAATTATTGTGAAGCCAGGTCGCTTGAATGCTGGCCCCGATCACTTATCCATAATTGAGACAGGCAAAGAACCTACTAACATTGAAGATGGACTTCCTGATGCATAGTTATTCTAAGTTGACATGGTAGATGGCCATTAAATTCCAATAATCTAGTTTTTGGCAATGAGAGTTGCACCAGAAGAACTTTCCACAAGTCAAAAGAAGCAGTTGGTGGTCAAAGCTTCTGATTATCAGTTGATTATCGGACACCTGCATAAGCCGAGACCAGATGAAATTTTACGGCG
Source organism: Pseudotsuga menziesii (assembly GCA_001517045.1). Taxonomy (NCBI): domain Eukaryota; kingdom Viridiplantae; phylum Streptophyta; class Pinopsida; order Pinales; family Pinaceae; genus Pseudotsuga; species Pseudotsuga menziesii. The sequence goes on from LPNX010577830.1 coordinate 304,614, forward strand.
ATGTGTTCTACCCCACGAACAAGGAGAAATCTTAGCAGAAGCACATGCGAGAGTCACTGGGGGACACTACAGGGGTCATGTAATGGCAAGGAAGGTGCTTCACGCAGGTCTTTTGGTGGCCCACCTTACATAATGATGCAACAGATTGTGCACAGAGCTGCGATGTCTATCAATGCACTGGGAAACCATCGCGACGAGATGAGATACCTCTAGTAATGTAGGTAAACTTGAAACATTTTGATAAATGGGATGTGGATTTGTGGGTCCAATCAACCCACCTTGGAAAAGAACTGGTGCACGGTACACAATCACAACAACAGACTACTTGAAAAGATGGGCGGAGGATGCATCAGTTGTGGACTACACTGTTGCGACATCAACAAGATTTCTATTTGATAACATTGTGACACGGTTTAGATGCCCAAGGATATTGATGAGTGACCAAGGCAGCCATTTTATCAATCGCACAGTAAGAGCACTGGTAGAGGAGCTGCAGATACAACATAAGAAAAGTACATAATATCATCCGTAGGAAAACAAGACTGTAGAAGCATGCACTTATTAAGGTACGAAGACTTCAAGATTAAAATAAACCAGTACACCATGTCCACCTGACGTGGCTTGAGGAAAAGCCACAAGACTGTGTTGGGGGCCTGTTGGCAAGGGGTCGGGGTAAGTTGTGCAGCATCGCGGATGCCGCGCAAGATCAAAAGACACTACGCAATACAAGGATAGCGCATAAGGTGGAAGATGGAATAATTTTGAATATTTTGTGTCACTTTTTGTACTTTTGGACCATATTTTGTGGATATTGGTCATTAGATAGAAAATCAGTTAGAAATTAGTTAGAAGTGGAACATGAATGTAAAGGCCTAAGCCTATAAATAGAAGAATTGTAATCGTGATGAATATACATTTTTTGGGAATGTTTTTAGAGACAATGTTTTAGATCCAGTGTTGATGTGATTAAGTGGGGAATGAGGAGTTGAATTGTTATATGTTTTGATCTGTGGTTGATTGTGCATAAGTAATATGATAATATGCATGTTGACCTGAATCATTGTTATCTTCTCTTTTTCTGTCTTTATGTTCCTGCAAATTCGATGAAGAATGCTAAGTGAATCTAATATATGGATCTATGATGCGATGGTTATTGTTTATGAATGCTGTTATCTTTTTAGATCTGTTTTTGCACTAAGATATGTTACCGTTGCGAATGAATAATTTGCAATGATGAATGGTTATGTTAAATAAGTTGATTTGATATTTTCATTAAGTTAATGAATCGTCGATGCCCTAATCCTCTTATATACTGCACAAACTTGGCTCCGACAGCCCTCCCTTGAACATCTCGAGTGAGACTTCATCCGCTCTGCAGGTGTTCCTGGACAGGGTAAAACCTGTCTAGGCCGATGTTCATGGAGATCGCAGCGGGTTGAGTGTCGACAGAGTGGGACCCCTATCGACTGGGTTTTGTTGGTTTAGGTTTGATCCAACAACCATATTTTTCCTACGAATCAGTATGGAATGGTTCTCTCTCAATTGTTACTCTAACTTCTTTTACTGTGACACAGAGAGTCTACAGTAAGTCTGTAATTCCTCCTACCAGGTTGGTATTCCTCTCATCGATCCTCTTACAAGTATCATTGGCAAATTCCTCCATTCAATCATAAATGATATTATAGTCGTCATTGGTAAGGCCATCATCTCCAGCTCTTTTATTGGCCTTCCGTTTCTTTAAACTCTTCTTTGATTCTTAAGATATTTTGCACTTGTCACCCAATTTTGGATCTGTCAGGGTCATTTTGGATTCTTATTTTCTTTAATAGGGAGAGCTTCATGGGATTTCTTCTCCTTTTTTATCTCCTCCCTAATTTCTTGATGTTCCATTTTGTTGTGGGTCAATGTTAGTAGATAGTTGATCATTTGCAACAGGTTGTCTCCACTCTTTAGTCCATTGCTTAACAATTGTATCAATGTATTCATATGTTAGCTGAAACTCAGTTTCTAACAATTATTTTTAGAGGTCTTGTCTAGGATGTAGATATATGTGGTGAGCTTCGATTGAAAATATGATAATCTTGTGGAACTACTGGATAGTCTCCACATCAATCCTTTCTTGATTCCCAATGTGATTCCTTAGTGCATCACCATGTAAGTAAAACTCAATGTTGTTGTCCTTTTGTTAGTGAGGATTTCTCTTCTCATACCATATATTTTGGTATCATGCCCCTCAACATGGAACAAGAACATCCACCCCCTAGTAGTTCTAGGACTCGACCCATACGACAAATGATATCAATATTGATAACCATGAATAGGTAAAGGATTACCTTTCTCTTAATCATCAGAGACATCTGCTAACAAATCATTCAACAGATAGGTCAACCATTTCATCTAAACCCCCACAACACATTGTTCTATTGCATAAATGGTTTTGGTAGTACACTAGTTCGGTCGCATCTTCCTGAGAAACTTGATCGATAATACTTTCGATGCGAAATGAACAACAATCTCATTGATAGAGGGAATGGAGAATCCTATATTATATATGGTTAGGTCATATTTCTCCTTCATCCATTTAACTAGTCTCGGGTCCTTCTCTTTTCCAGCGAAGAATTGTGATGGGTCGACCCCTGCAAGAGGTAGTGTAGTGACTGAAGCTATTAGGTTGACGTCCACCAAAATTCTTTGATCCAACTAGAGGAAACCTCCACAAAAACAAACCAGCAATTGTTTCACCTTCACCAAACAAATTATGATTCAATTTTTCTTCAGCAATGGAACATGTTCAACCTCCTACTTCCATGTCATTCTTATCAGAGCAGTGTGTTTTTTCCTCCTTGATATCAATAATACTTCTAGCTTTCTTTAGATTCTTAAATTTCTTGCTACCAGATTTGGGGCGGTGGAGCCAGTAACATTGGTCTCCTTTAGCAACTCATAATCATATTCATCAAGTTCCTAATTTTCTTATATGTCCCTTTTTCTCCTATTCTGTTCTTTTGGATTATTTTCTTCTCATAGAGGTCATGTATCACGACATGGTGAGTTCAAGAAACTTTCTTAGATCATGGTCTATGAATCCCATCTTCCACAAATTCGGTAGAATGTCTGTCGTAACATAGACGCCTTTCGAGATGGTTGACTTGACCAACAAATACTTGACACTCTTGCTAATATTTACACTCAGAGCATCATATTTCCTTGAGGGAATGTATCTAGGAAACATGGTCATTGAGTTAGATCCTGATGCTTCAGCATTGTGGGTAGCCTTGAATCTCTGTTGAGGAACAATTTCGCAATCGATTCGCTTCTTTCTTGATAGAATGACCGATATTGGTTGTGATACAACTTCTGGAGCTTCTTCAACAATGCACATGGGAGAGGGAGCATCCATGCCATATTCTTGAATGGTTCTAGTGCTCAATACAATGATTACTATAATAAATCATATGGTTTCAACTTCAATGGAGTTGCAGATAGAAATATTGACTGAATAAATTACTCAGTGGGATACAAATGAATGAACAGACTTCCGCTCGAAGAGTTCATAAGTGTACGCATGCAGGAATTCGTTAGTTTACATGGATCTATAATAAATGGATAAGGTGGCAGAAAATTATGTCACATGGGGCAATATTTTCCATCATTCTAATCAACCGCCACCCAAACCATCGCTTCATTAATCATGATAGCAGGGAATTATTATGCATTAATGGCAGATGTGACAAAAATGCATGTCGCTGAAATCTCCCATAATCTCATCTTAACTACCCGATAACTATCACTTTCAACAAAAGTTCCTCTTGTAATTGACATTTAGTCTGGGACAAAAGATTTACATTCAAAACTTGCGACAAACGCTGTATATAATTTTTTTTCACTTATATTTTCAGTCGAGTGAAGTATGACTATCCTGATAAGGTTTTAGCCGACTTCTATTTACTAACCCTTTAAAGGGTGCACCATCTAACTTCTACAAATGGATCGCAACCCCATCGGTGATGCAGATGAAAACATATGTCCCCTACCATTGTGTTTGAATCTTTCTAGGATACTTCGAGAATTTACTATCATATAGGAGAACAAAATCACCAACCTGAAACTATTTAAACTTAATATGTCAGTGATGCCAAGCCCTATGTCGCTCCTTATATACACACTGATGATATCCTATGACAAAGAGGTATTCTTCCAGCTGTACTAGCTGCGACAACCTTTCTTCTATTATGCCAACATATGTCATCTGAATGATTGCAACAATTCTGAGACTATGTACAATATCTTCTAATGGCATGGCGACCTCCAGTCCATAAACCAATATAAATGGAGTCTATCATGTCAACTTTTTACAGGTTGTGTGATAATCCCATAATATCGCATGTATCTTATGATCCCAATCATCCCTTTTAACATTACATATCTTCTTCAATGCATTCTCCAAGATCTCATTATACGCTTCGACAACGCCATTTTCTTGTGGGTGATATGGTGTTGTCTTCCAGTGCTAAATATGGAATTCCTCAATTAATTTGTTAATCATCTGATTCACAAAATCTATACCTTGATCACTTATTAAAAACTTCTGGCATCCAAATAGGTTCACGACATGGTTGAATAAAAATCTAGTAGTGGTCGCAGTAGTAAAATATCTTACTAGTGCTACTTCAACCCATCTGGTTAAGTAGTCTATTGTAGTGATTATACAATGTTCACCTATTCGTTTACATGGTGGGTTAATAGGACCCACAAAATAAACAACCCATTTATCAAATGCCTGCAGAGTTACCTGTGGTACCAGTAGAATTTCATCTCATCATGAAAGTTTTCCAATTCTTTGACAAATATCACATCTATGACAATAGTCTCTCCCATATGCATGCGGAGTATCCCACCATAATCCTTCCTGTAAAATCTTACGCATTGTTTCTTTTCTTACATAATGCAATCCTGTGACACCAACATGTGCTTCATTCAACACCATTGATCGCTCATGTTCCAAGATAGAATGAACAATTATTTCATCTGGTCCCATCTTATACAATTACCAAGTGATTAACTGTAAATATGTATCTTTTACAATTATTACTTCTTTTGTGTTGTACTGAATCCTTCTGATGCATATCCTATAGTTAAGAGATGCACAATATCTTTGTAGTGATCATCAATCATCTTTACCTCAAACAATTATGTGTCGGGAATACTATCATCGAGATTAGTAGGATCTTCTCCACTTTCTAAATTTAAATTCAGTTGAACTGGATTAACAATAATCTCAAAATCAAATTCTTGGAATATGAGAATCCATCGAAAGATATCCCCCCCAACACTGGCTTATTGACCAAATATTTCAATGTAGAATGGTCTATATACATCTTGAAATGTCCTCCCAACAAATAATTTAACGTCCCCGACCCTCAAACAGGCGAAGAGGATGCTACTATCACCAAACATACGGGAAAATAGCCCCATGAATATGAACATGCATATAATGCTGAAATATAAAGATTAAAACATAAAACATACGAAGATGCATAATCTTTCATATACATAGCGGAAGAAAACATATGTTCATTCAAGCATACCACATGTTCATCATATTCATTAGTTAGTAAATATAAATGCAGAGACAGAATAGTCAAGAATACTCATCTTAAAAAGAATTCGTCCCGCAACCAGCTACGTCGCTGCAATGTTCCACCCAACCATAGGCCAGCGTGATCATCAATCTCTCAGCAACACTGCCACCCCTGAGATGGGCATGATTCCTCAAGGAATAAGGGTTCAAGCAGGCTTAGACATAGCCAAGATACACAAATCATCCAAGCCCACATAGTAGGGTTTATCAGGCCGTCAAGGAGCTAGGAACGACTAAATGCTAAGCTGGTGGTATCAATGGAGAGCTAAGAATGCCTACACTAGAGCTAACCTAACTCCTAAGACATCCACACACCCAACGCCAGGGATCAGTCCTTTCACTGCTTCACAGTCCCTCAGGCCCTGACTTCCCTTTCCAATACTCTTCAAGGGTTGTGGAGAAGAAATCCAACAGTCTAACTCTGTCTAAGCGACTTCAAACACCAGTTTTCTCAAGCATACCCAACCTCTAATCCTAATTTAAACAATCCGAAGACCCACCACTGCATACCCGCAGTAAAACAAGCAGTTCACAGATCGATGAAGAAGGTAAAGACGACAGGGTGACAACCCCAAACAAAAAGGGTGAAAGCGGTTTAGGTCAGCAAGACTACTCAGAGTTGTTCTTGGCCCTAGTGTGGCCAAAACAACTCAGTAGCAACCCAAAAAGGTACTTGCATACGCAGCAACTCAAAACCAGTGGAAGACAATAGCCCCAAACTCACAATGAAACAATGGGAACCTTACACAGTTCATAGATGGGGAGGAAGACAGAATCCCAACATTGACAAGGAAAGCATACACACAGCAGGATCATGCCTCTTAGGCTAACCTTCTAGCTCACCTCGTGAGATCATAGTCCCCAACTCCTACATGAGGAAAACCATCCCATTTCTAGTATGTGCATGAGGATTCAGCAAAATGATGGGGAAAATCGTGAGGAGAGTGAACGGAACGATCCTCTGTGTGAGGATTACCAGAACCAACTTGCAGTGGGAGGAAAACACCAGCACCCCCTCTGCGTGAGTGTGAGAAAGACCAAAAACCTCCGAAGAAGTGGGATCGTGGGAGAGTAGTGTGGGTGGAAAGAATGGAGAGAATGTTTCTTCCTCCCCCCCACACAACATGAAGAGGGAGAGTCCGCTGGTGGAGTGGGCGCGCGGGCAAGGACTGACAGTCCTGCCACACCCACCACTACTCAACAATAACTGCTCCCAACTAACAGACAACATAAATTTAAATGGGTGGTTGACACATGGAAAACTCCCAATGACCCCCCACGGGTTGGACAACCCCCCCTTAACCTTAGGAATCATGCCCTTTTCATTCAATGTTGCACCATCATAGCTGGTTGTATTTTATTTTAATTGATGTGTGTATTTACATGATGCCAAAACTATAATGTACCGGATAGCACAATATACCATCGACAACGATCCCTATTGCCGAAACATACACAACCAAATCGATGGTGGGGCTTTTGACTTTATCTCCCCACCATGATTAATTACAATATATACATCATGTACCTTTTAATGTAACCGGGGACATCCCAAATAATGTCAAAAATTATGGAGAGAATATACCATAGAAATTCCTTCCCTATCAGTAGTGGTATAGTTATTTTCTATCATTGACAAGTTTATACTAGCAAATGCAATGGGGTGATCAAGAGCACCCTTAGCTGGCTATACAAGTACAATGTTGAGTATGAAAAATGACGTGTCAACATGTACATGAGATAATTTTTTCCAGTATGGAAATAATAATATAGGCATTGAGACCATCTTATATTAAAGAACATCTAAACTCTCCTGACACTGCTCATTCCATTGGAACATAACATATGACTTAAACAACTTTTCCATTGGAGCTGTAACCTCAACATACCCTAGGATAAGTTTTATTTAATTCCTCGTATGCCCCAAGGTAGTTATCAATTGTTTAACTATCATGAGTTGGGGTAGGTCGATAATAATCACAATATTGGAAGGGTCCATCAATATTCTGTCTCGACAGACCACAGGACCCAGAAAGATATCCAAAGGAGCACAAAAAATACATTTCTTCAAATTAAGGGAAATATGAATCTATCTACACTAGTCAAGCATCATTCTAAGATTCTCAATATGATTTTTTCTCTATCACATAGAACGTCCACTCCTCAAAATATACTTCAGGAAATTTATGGATGGAATCTTTAAAAGAATCTACGACTATTATAGAAAAAATAGCAGGAGAATTTTTGAGTCCAAAAGGAATTACCATGTATTGGAAGCATCCCCACTCTATCGCAAAGGTTTTCATGTAACGATCTTGCTTTGAAATTCCTATCTTATGGTATCCAGAAAACCCATCAGTAAACGAGTACAATTCTTATCCTTCGACGCTCTCCAATACTTTATTCGTGAACAGGGCCGGGAATGGATCATGTAGGAAGTCATCATTTAATTTCCATAGGTCAACATAGATGCAGACTTCACCAGTTTTTTTGTTCTGAACCACCATAGGGATAATCCAGTTGGATTCCTCGATAGGTTCTATAATACCTGCATCTAGAATCCTGTCTAACTCTATATATGCCTTCTCTTTATATCTCATATTAAGTCTATACGGTCGCTACTAGATAGGTTTTGGATCGAGCTTCAGGGGAATCTTCATTTCTCATAGATCGACAATAATCCACTTCATCTCTAAAAACTTAGTAGAGAATAGATCCTGAAATTCATGTAATAAGTTTGTAATATTCCCTATTGTCTCATCATCCCAATAGTCTCCAATATTGGCAAATTTCAGGTTTTATGGTGAACCAATATTCACCTTCTTTGTTTTGAGGGGCTTTAGAAATTTGTTATTTGATAAACCCGATCCTTCCACTGCTTGACTACCCTCAAATTCAAGAATATGTATTTCATGTATATCATCATCATCAGGTTTGTCAACTACATTATTGCATTCCATCCAATCCCGAACTGTTTTGCTTCTCTTGGGGAGACTCGACATCGGAATAGGGATGTCCTAAAAATTCTTAGTTCTTATAACTTGCAAAGTAGCATCAATCATTGGACTATCATCAATAAAGCTTAAAGTATGTGTGAAACTAGTAGCTATTTATTCCCATTCTATAGTCTCTTGTCGTAGCTCAACCAATGTGTAGTAATTTATCGTTATCATATCCAAAGTATGTATAAACTGTTGAACCCATTCATGTGGAGGCGAGGTCTTCCATGTCACATGACAATTTTCAATATGCTCAATAGGATTTGTCAATCCCGTATATTTTTTTTCTACTATAAGACATATTCTCTCCAAATCTTATTTTTAACAATCATCGTCATTGATTCCATTTTGAAATAGAGTTCTTATGAGCAACCCACCACCTGGAGGGAATAGCCTTCAATGCAACATCCAGTTCTAATAAACACAGAGGTTCCAACACTTTTTCTTCAAAATTTGTAAGAAATGCTTCCAAGTTAGGAAATCCTTCATATGTAGGTAGATCACATACCTAAGTACCTACCAGTTGCACAAATTTTGTGATTCTTGCACGCTCTCACATTGACACTTCATGTAGTTGATTATTCCAACTCTCTAGAGCTTCTCCTAAATATGACGTATAGGAGCTAATACTTCACCAAATCAGATTACCATTAGCTATCGGATTGCCATAAACATCCATTGCAGAGGAACTATTATAGATATTATCCACATATCCTTCTTATCCTTCATTGTTCACTTGCTTGACATACCTCTGGCCTTCCAAAGGATCAATTGGGGCGACCACCCGTAGCTCTGTATCTTCAAATGACAATATTCTATTTTTGAAATTAATAACTATTTGATTGTCAATAGCCCAGTCAAACACCAGAAGTGAGCGATACAGATTCATATCATCGACAATGTCTATGATTTCAATATCTACATAGGTTTGGAGTCCTTCCACTTCAATAGGAACCTGTTTCAGCTGACCAATAGGAAATATATTTGACTAATTGGCTAAACACAACTGAACAAGAGACCATAGGAAAGATATTTCCTTCTTTTTTCCTTTGATTCTAATGCTTCTTCAGTCACTTTTTGTGTCATGCTCACTGTTCAAGGATCTTCACCCCAAGCTGTCCATTCTACAGTTTACCTTGACCCATTTTTTTGGCCATCCCTGATGATTGATCTATGCCATGTTAGGATTAATAATCCTCCTTTCTCCAATATAGTATATTTTTTATTATTTCCTAACTTAGGAGTTCATTTATCACCTTAATGGAGTTTTGGTGCCACCATGAATATTGGTTCCACTAGTTCCATTGGTGCCACTGGCGCCATTGGTGCCATTGGTGCCACCAGTGCCAATCCCTACATAAGAGGATCCCACTCAGAGTGCCACAAGCAACCTCCATCAATTGGTTGTGGTTGGTAAGTATTTATGCTGAGTCAACCTCTAGTTACAATTAGTTAGATCACTCTCAATTAGCCTAATGCCAGTTATGCATGCATGAAGGGAGATTGGCACCCTTTTCCACCTACCTCATCAGTTAACTAATTGTAGAATAATTTATACATATGGATTTATACTAGTGAGCCTCCAATAGTGATTTAGATACATAGAGTTAGCTATTCAATCACCTTTAGTTATCTATCCATTCACCTTGAGCTAGTAGATTCGAATCCTATCCATGGCATTCAAATTCTATTTATTGTATAATCATTGTATTACTAATTAATGAATGGAGATTAATGTTGTAATTAACCGATCAATTCTTATCATATTTGTCTCAAATTTGTGTTGTTCAATCTACATTGTCTTTGATCATTCCACTACATATTTCTCTTGTCAGTTGCTCTCATTTTCCTGTAGATCAATGGTCCACAAATTTAACATGCCATCTTCTTCCATACAGTTTACCAGTTTGCTCATGTGAGTTGTTGAAGGATTCATCAATTCCTTCCTTCTCACAATTATTTCCCTATCGGTTCCAGATAATGTTACTTAACGATGAATACTTAGAGTTTCATATAGTACCATGGGATCCACTTTTCATTCTCGATGGTTTCCCTTGTATTGGTTATCGGTTCACCTTTTCAACCGGTACTCTGACGATATCCTCCATGTTAGACTTCAAATCCTTTGTTCACATGGTTAGGATTCATACTCTTCATTGGACTTGGATGAAGAACTTGGATTTTTCTCTTATAAAACCTAAGTTATGCAAGATCATGCCATACTTTGTAATACAACTCTAGTTTTGAAGATCTATCTTTATACTCATGTGGATGTGATCCAATTTGTAGCTTATTCATGTCCATGTGAAAGTTATCAAATGATGTATATGTATCTTGTGATCTATCTAATGTTCCATATTATTGAACACGACATCCTCTCAGTGATGATATTGTAAAATGACCTCTTATTTGTCTATTTCAGGTACTTCCTTGCATCCTTTATTATGGGTTCTCTACCTTCCTCTTTTCTAGTGTAATGTATTTTATCCATCATTTCCCTCTGACCTCACACATTAGGGGGCATCTATTATCCCTCGAATCAACACTTCTTTGTCCGAGTGACGATAGTCAATGTTTTATCACACAAAAAGACAAATGGATTGAAGATCCTAATTGTTATAGAGGGATATGGTGTAAATTATCCAATGCTTATTCCAACATTTATTCTTTTTTGTTAGGAGTTTGGGGCATACACACGGGCGATATTCTGTTAACTAGTGTTTTACATGCGAGCTGACCACACCAAACTATTGTTTTATACTAAAAGTTACACACATGAGTTTCCTCAAGGAAACTCATGTGTTATAGGCATTTTCCCTTGTTACACATGTGTGTTCCTTAAAAACTCATTAAAAATAAAAACCAAGTTAATTAGAGAGGTGGTTGAGGTCGATATGATAACTTACCCACCTTCCCTAACTGTCCCATCCTTGTAACTTATATTCTCACTGAACCATAAAAACATGAGAGATCCTAGAGGATAGTGGGGATACAATTGGAGGTAATGTTATGCTGGAGGATTCTCATTGGAAATTAGGAGAAGGAGACCCAAAACTTGGTTTCAGGAAGTGCATATCAAATTGAGGTAATTCTACTTATTTCAAGCATTTGATCAATAAAGAGATTGTTTCCTTCCCAATTGATGGTGTATACTTTTGGTTATTTAATGATTTATGTTCATGGACTTGTGCTTATGTTAAATTTCAGTTCTTTTATTTTTTTTATATATCAGATTTATAATATCTAAAAATGCTTAGAGAAAGTTATTAAGGATTGGCTTTAAGAAAAGTTAAATCTAAGAACAACCTTCAAGGAAAATGTATGCTCTCTCAATCAATTAAACCTTGTTTTATTCTTTCTTGGAAGATTAGATTGGTTTGGGTATAGGTATGATTTGTTATAGTCTAATAAAAAACCTTAGTATGTTGGTGACCTCCTTAACCCCACTCATAGGAACACTTTCCCTTAGAACAAATATTGTTTTTTTTATATACATAACTCTATAAAGAAACATTGTATCATGTCTCTGTTACAATTATGATTTTAGAATTTTCTATATTATTAGTATTTAATACAACGATAGAGAACATGTATTGAATCAATATTCCTTTAATCAAACAAAATAATTACAAGGGTTTAAATATATTATCTTTTATTATGAAATACCTTCCAAAAAACCAAATGGGAAGTCTTGAACCACCCAAACGTAGAGCAAAAAGGAAATTTTAACCTCTATTGTTTGAATTATTGTTTTCATTGATTTCAAATGCAAGGAGTGACTACATATATCCAAGATATAGATTGTAAGATGGAGATTGTTAGACATATTGTTTTTGGATTTTTCATGCTTGGTTTATATACCCTATATTTGAAGGAATTTTTAATCTAGATACCTAGGTTAAATTGGAGTACAGGTTTAATGGTTGTAAATCTTATTCCAATACCTTTCTAAAGCTATGTGTAAATCCCTCTAACTCCATAGGAATGAGGATATATGAAAGGATTTGTAAAGTCAAACCAATTAGAATTTTAGGTTGGCCTTGCCAAGATATTGAACCCAAAAAGTGAGTTAAGAAGAGTATATATAGGAGGTTTTCTTCATTTATTCATTTATCCATCTACTCATGCATCTTTGAAAAAAGTGTACACTTGTGGAAGATGAATCTCTTTTAGGGTTTGAAGATGGATTTGAAGATGCTTTGTGGGTTTTGAAGATATTCCCTTGAATGTTTTTCTTAGGGTTTCTAAGGTTCTGTAAGGAAAAGAAGACACACCTTGTGAAGAGGAAGGGATGTTTTCTTGTAGGTTATTATTTGGATGAGTCTAAGATAGAAGGTGATTATGCAATATTTTGGGGTTGACTTAAAGGTGATCACATGACATACTTAGGGAGAATTATGGTGCAGATTGAAGACAGATTTTGAAGCAAATTATGGTGCATATGTATAAATAAGTGTTATCTACTGTAAGAGTGTAGATTGAAATAGGTTCAAAACATAGAAGGAAGTACAATCATAAGAATAAGTAGAATCAATAACAACAATAGGATATTAGTGCCTACATATTACTAAGTTGGTGCTCAGTTGAGGAGATTGGTGTCCCCAGTAGGTTGGTTCCTACATATTATTAAGTTGGTACTTATTTGAGGGGATCAATATCTCTACTACGATGGTACCTAGAAATTGTTTTATAATAGGTTGGTGCCTACATAATTTATAAAGATAAGTTTTTGTGTTTTTCTCCTAGAAGGGTTTCCACATTAAATTATGTGTACTTTGATTTGAGTTTACGTGTATTTATTATTTCAAAGTAAATGAATGATTGATGAATGATTAAAATAAAAAAAATATCTTATACTGATTCACCCCCCTCTTAGTATAACCATAAGTCCAATATCTATGTCCTTCTAGTCACCTTGAGCTAGGCCACAATCCTACTAGGGTTAAGTAACTCATGTCGTTTTCCAATAAATATCTCAACTTCAAATTGATCTAGAATAACATAGTCTTAAGTAACCAATAGGAACACCTTATGGTTCCGCACCTCACTTTTTCAGTGGTCATAGCAATAGTAAACCTAAAACGATTATATTAAATGTTACTACAATAGTTCAAGATTTATTTTTACTAGTTCTTTAAAGGTTTAACACAAGCAAAACCTTTTTCCTCTCAACACCTCCAGATCTTCCCTCTAAGGCCATAGATATTTTTCTTTATTAAACCTAACTAAACTTTAACTTGGTTCATCTAATCATGAAAATACCTATCCTTTAGTTTTTCTATCATTCATCATGAATATCTCGATTTTTTGGAGTGTTGAGGTTGCTTGTAGTTTGTGTATGTCTATATATGTTCCTTTTGTATAAAGGAAAAAATGTATCCATTTCTTGGTTTCTACTCTCTTTTTTGTTGCAAGGATCCTATTTTTAGAAAATTATCTTTTTGCAATGTTAAAGAGACACTTCACACTAGATGCTAGGGTTTTTTTGTAATGTACCAACTTGGATATTTAGTCCACTAACTCAGACAACGTAGCAATCAATGGGATAGCTGACTCAAAACTTAGATTTTAACCAACGTTTGGGGTTATTGTGAGTTGAAAACAAGAGAAGGTTTTATGTTCAGCTTAATATTCCATGTACAATGTATTGTTACCTTTTATGGTTTCAAAATCAGTGAGGCTGAAGTTTACTCCCAAGGCTCCTAGGAACCCCATCATATGCAAACTAAATCATTTGCTTCACACATTATGCAAAGTAATAGAAGTGGAATTGTACTTTAATAGGATTAGAGACACAAAATATCAGTCAATGAACTTTTTGTATTTGTACCAATAGTTTTGGGGAGGTTTTGAGAAGGTTTCAGTGGCAAACTAGTGAAAATGACTTCTGAGACTGCTTAACTAGCTTGACTTCAGGATAACCTAAACACTATGAGGAGGTTTTGATTTCTCAATTTCAGGTTTGGGATGATTAAATTAAATTTTTATTGAATAGAAGTAATTGAAGATAAGTAAGTGTAAGAATAGAATTTGGAGCTATTATGAAGTATTAATGACTCAAACATAGAAACTAACTCAATTTAAATAGTCATCTAGCATAGGTGCGCAAAATAGGACATGAATCATGATTTTGTTGATTTGCAGCAAGAAATAAATATTACAGTTCTGATATAAATCAATGTAATCCTTAATATGTTTAATAACATCAATAAGTGATCTCAAGAAAAGAAGAGAAGAAGAGAGAATTCTCCATGAGAAGAAACTAGGAAGATTTGAACTAGAAGGCTTCTTCAATCATTGCAACTAGATAAAACTTCACGGGATATGACCATAAGACCTACAATAAGCTCAATTAGGAATACTGTATGTCCTCATCCTCACAATATAAGCATGGGGAACATCTCCCAACTTGGAATAAAGGTGAATCTCTCAAGTAGAAGTAGAACAACGCTCTTAGATCAATTGACAAACTATCAAAAGATGTGAAAGTGATACACTATCCATATTTTATATAAAAATTTGGCCTCATGGTCAAATTTCCTCTTCATGTGGTCCATTTTCCTCAACCAATGCACCCTCATGAGTGGATAGAAACTTGCTTTTCTTTCCAGGATTTTCTTTTTGCTTTCTTCCTTTACTACTTTATCCTACTTTATTGCTTTATCCTTTTTTTTCTACTTTATTCTTTTTTATGCTTTTGGGCTAATTTATCATGCGTTTCCTGCTTTAAACTAATTTTCTTCTTTTATCCTACTTTACTGTTCTTTTCTGCTTTCCTGCTTTGTGCCATATTTTCTTGTTTTATTATGTTTCCTTTTTCTTTTCTCCTTTGGATTCTTTCTCCTTTCTTTCATCTTTTTTCAACTTCCTTGTACTAAAAACTTATCTCCTAATGCATCCCACATGTCCCATTATCGTTATTATTTTATCTAAGATAAAATTTATTCATGGAAAATATTTTATCTAATAATGCATCTTCAACTTTAGGACATAATAAATGCTACTGTTAATTAATTCACTTGTTTAAAAATTTAATCCCAAGCAATTAATGGAATTTACTCTTAATACCATAGGGGATAATTTTGTAATATAATGATCCACATGTCACCAAAACAGGGGACATGACAATCCTCCCCTCTCAAAACTTGTTTGTCCTCAAGCAAGGGAAAATATGAATGATGGAACATTTAGACTCTTTTCTGTAAAATTCGGTAGGTTGTTGCATACACAATTTGAATTTTATCTCCTTCAAATATGTCTCCTTTGGAAAGTCTGCATTTTCCATTCTTCACCATCAACTCATGAATTATATTTCTTTCAAAATAATCTTTATCTAGCTGCAAAGATTGGATTGAACTTGAACAAAACATGCAAAATGGTCACCTCTTCTTGAAACACTTAGCATGGAAACAATCATGCATTAGTAAATTTGCATTCGTATGAATGAGAGGATATGTGTTGTACATAAGGGATTCTTCAATGTTCTTTCCTGAAACACAACTATGGAGCACCAAAATATTAGTGAAAAACATCAAAACAAGACTTGGACAATTTTTCTTTTCCCATTTCTTCTCTTGAAGTTGTAGAAAGTGCATAAAATAAATATGATCCACTTCAGATTGTTGGCATGGGATGCAACCATTTTCATAATTCAATCCCTCATCATTGAGGTATTTCCATAGATATCTAAGAAGAAAAGATGGAGTGAAACTAGGTATGGAAAACTTTGAACAAGTTCTGATTACTTTCTTCATTCCTTTGAAAACTCTTGTACAATCCTCATCTCCACATGAAATTTCTTTACTTCCTTGGACATACATATATGTTATGAGTTGAAATGAATCTCTAAATTTGCACCCTCCTTACCATGTTTAATCATATGACCAAAATGCAATATCTCTATCCTTCCAATTTCATGCTCAATAAATTGATTGCAATGATTTCTCTACCCAACCTCATGACATAGATTTCAAACAAAGGGTGCACTTCTTTCAAAATTCTACCATGAAAAAAAATCCAATCAAAGAGAATCAACACAAGCTTACCAGATTGTTTGATATATTCTCTGCTCATGTAAGATCGTGAGATCACCTGTGCGTTAGCTAAGCCAATTCTCATGCATAAAAATCCAAAATGGTTATATTGGTAACAAGGAGATGTTTTTTGAAAAAACCTTTCTTTTAAGAGAATTTCATGATGATGTCCAAATTAAAGATCAATTTTGGGAGAAGAATTAACCTTATGTGTCTCTTTCCTTTTGAGAAGTGTCTATGTCCCACATACTTCTACATGAATCTTCTAGCTGAAATAGTTGAGACCAAAGATGATCCTAGGGTCCCAAACAAATCTCATATTAATGAAGTATCTCCTACTTCCTCCTTTACACTGCTTAATGTCTCCACCAAAAGCCTCATGAAAAATCCCAACCCACCAAGTAGGAGATTATTGATTCCATCCACCATATTATTTTCCATGTGGGAAATCAAACCATTTCTCCTCATGGATGAACTTGTGGAAATGAAGGCTAGCTCACCCTCCTAGATCTTGCTTAGTATGTTGCATTCTCCCAAACACATATATCATCAAAAACATTTTTTTCACTCCATGTAATGCCTAGATATGATGGTTTATGCAACATTCCACTTGAAATCCTAATCATCTAGAAAAAGTTGGTATTCCAAAGGATGCCAGGATCCCATAGCCATGTTGGAAGCCCATCACTTCCC
Organism: Pseudotsuga menziesii; assembly: GCA_001517045.1. Classification (NCBI taxonomy): domain Eukaryota; kingdom Viridiplantae; phylum Streptophyta; class Pinopsida; order Pinales; family Pinaceae; genus Pseudotsuga; species Pseudotsuga menziesii. The sequence continues at coordinate 321,980 of LPNX010577830.1, forward strand.
ACACTTTTGAAAACTCTAGTCATGCATTTGTACATCCAATACTCATGTGCATGTGTAATAGATGTATATAATGGATGCAAAATATATCTGTATTGCTGGTCACATGGTAATACAATATCAATAAAACCAAAAGAACTATCATAGAAGAAAAAATATTTTTTACCTTGATGTATCTCCATCTCACCTATGTATCCATCTACCCAATCCATGGATGAATAAAAAATTTGTCTTATTGATCTATATAAGATGTAATCATCCACCTTCTTCAAATATAAGTATTCATTCCATATATGAATCTCATTAGGTCTCTCTTCCAAGGCATGCATGTCAAACCATTCTCTACTAATGCAAGCAAGTTTAGTGCATCCTTGATCCTCTGTTTCGGTGATATATTTATCGACCAAATCCATGAACTTTTCTTGATGATTCAAATGACATGTGCTAATTTATATCTCCCATAGCTAAATACTCTTAAATTTCCTTCTAAGGAAAGACAGGTGGGATTTTCACGTCACATGGTATGTTTCTACAACCATCAACAAAGAAGGTGGGAGCCTTTGTTCCTCATGTGGCACCAAGAGAAAGAATCCTTTCACCCAATATTCATTCCCAAATTATGTGGCTAAAATAAAAATTTGGGGTGAAGAAAAATGAATAAATACTCTCCAACTCTCATCCACCAAAGAAGTAGACTCATGTACTCCTCCATTGGTTGGTTTGATAGTGGTGTGCTTCTCAACCTCCTCCATGAAGGTGTGACTTGCTCCAAATGGAAATTCAAATGCTTGATCCTGCTCAAACATTTGAGAATAAACATGTTCCTCATGTACCACCATCACATGATGTTCCTCCTCTCAAACTTGAAAGAATTCATCCATTGAATGTCATGTCCCCATCCAAATAATACTACTTGCAAATAATGTTTCACCAATCTACTGGTTCCCTAGGTTGATGCAGAGACATAAATTTTATAATAAGGGATCTATAGGATCCAAAAGGACCTTATTTTACCATATTCACATTAAAATGGGTCACATAAATAATAAATGTTAAGAAAATAAGGTGGCATTGGTTCATGAAGACAATTGGAAGCTTGTGGAGTCTTTAGGTGACTAGATTCCCCCCACACTTGGCATGACCTTCATCCAAATTAAAACTCAAGGGGAATGTAATGTTATTGGAGGATGATGTGGTGTCACATATCCAAGCATGATACAACGAATTCTAATTATGATAGGAGAGTAACTCACACTACAACAAAAACTAGATTTAACATCTCTTTTTGCATCCTTTTTTGCGTCTAGACCATCTTTCAGTGTATTTTTCTTCATTTTTTGGACAAAATGGCACAATTTCACGGGTTGGTGCTATTTTAGGCATTTTTGCTTGCTTTTTCTAAATCTGGCACAAATTATGGTGTAATTTGGACCGGGTTTTGCACCTATTTATGCGGCAAGTTTTGCATCAGGTTTTGCGACAGGTTTTGAGCCTAGTTTTGCACCTAGTTTGTACATCTACTCTTGTTGCGCCCCCTTTTACACCCATGTTTGCCTCAAATTTTACGCCCTTGTTTTCATCCACTTTTGCATCCTTTTTTACATCCACTTCTGCTTCTTTTTTTGCATCGCTTCGTGTGCCAAGTTTTGCATCAAAGTTTACATCCTATTTTGAGTCTATTTTTGCATCCACTTTTGCATCCGTTTTTTCATCCACTTTTGCACCCACGTTTTCATCCCTTTTTACATCTATGTTTACGTCTTTTTTTGCATCTACTATTACATCCACTTTTGCATCCACTTTTTTCGTGTCCCAATTCCCACCCATTTTTGCGCTTACTTTTACACCCACTTTTGCTTCAACTTTTGCATCCACGTTTGCATCTTTTTTTGCATCCAATTTTACATCAGTTATTGCAACCCTTTTTGTATCCATTTTTGCATCCACTTTTGCATCGGGTTTTGTGTTGGGTGTTATGACCACTTTTGCATCTACTTTTGTTGCATCCACTTTCGCATCCAATTTTACATCAATGGTTGTATCCACTTTTGTGCCACTTTTTTCATCATGTTTTGCTTCCATGAATGCATCATTTTTTGCATCCACTTTTGCATCACCTTTTGCATCCATTTTTGGTGCACCCCATTATGCACCCACTTTTGTGCCTACTTTTGTTGCATCCATGTCTGCATCCTTTTTTGCATCCATGTTTTTATCCACTTTTGCATCCAGTTTTACACCCAGATGTTGAAGATGAAAATGAGGATAATGATTATGATATTGAGGATGGTTATGATGATGATGATAATGTTGTTGATAATGAGGAGAATGATGACAAACCACTTATACTATGAAACGAGAACTATATACTATGAACGAGAACTCTACCCATAAAAATGATGATTTTTGCAAAAAAAACACCAAAAACACCCCCCAAATAGAAAAGTGTTGATACCAGTATACACGTTTTTTTTTTAGGGTAAAAAATAGAGCCATGGACTAAACATCCCATATTGTTGTTTAAACAAAACTTTAAAATCAACCTTAAATTGGAAAAAAAGAAAAATTCTTGAAGAGATAAATTACAACTTTCTGAAAAATTGCATATTAAAGAAAAAACAAAT
>LPNX010577830.1:331149-384858 GCA_001517045.1 Pseudotsuga menziesii
AATAGGAGAGAGAAAAACGAGAACTGTGTCGAGTTCTTGTTTCATAGTATAAGTGGTTGACAATGATGATGATGATGACGATTATGATGATGATGATGATGATGAGGATGAGGATAATGACAATGACGACATTGCCGATGATTATGATGGAAATGAAATGAATGGTGATGATGGTGATGATGACAATGAAAATGATGATGAGTACAATCAGAATGATGATGTTGATCATCTTAAAAAATAATTTGTTATTTTTCATGCATAAATCGTGTGTGTCCTCCATGACCCTTTTCCACTAATCACATATTTTGGGTAGATGTTTTTTCTTATGCCAAAGGTAATGATGAATAACTGATGAAAATGTCAATAATCATGATGATGATGTCAAGGACAATGGTGATGTTGATGACATGGATGATGATTATGCCGATGATGATGACTATTGTGATAATCATGATGACAATGACAAAGATGACGACGATGATGATGATCATCATTTCCATCATCGTCTTCATTAAAAACATCATCACTGTCATTGTCATATTGTTCATCATCATCATCATTTAAAGCATATGGGATATGTTTACCATTTAAAGCATGCATAACAAGTGGGATTATTATAAAACACCCCACCAAAGTACAAAATTCAAACAACAAGGGAAACATAATATTGAAATTGTTCCAATTTTATTTCTCCCAACAAAACATGCTTCATTTTAGGGAATTATGTTAAAATCCATACATTCATAGTCCATCCATACTATACTTGTAATAAATGTAAATATAATACTTACCCTTGACTATTGATTTTTTTGGTGTGCAGACCTGTTTACCCTTGACTGTTGATTCTTCTGGTGTGCAGACTTGTTTACCCTTGACTATTTATTGTTTTCCTCTTCCAGCACTTTTAGCCACAAGAGTTTCTCAAATCCTTTCAATTCTCTTTTTTTGTAGCAACTCATTTTTGTTTTTAATTGTTTTATTCAAGTTTTCCAATCTTGCTTCATATTCTGCAGTCTCATTTTGTTGTTTAATGATCATCTCTCTCAATGCCCTTTGAAACTCAACCTTCAAACTTGCAATAAATGTTTTTCTGCTTCAATTCTTGGTGAAGTTTTGCTTCCTTAACAAATACAGTCTTCAATGGTGGCATGTTCAAAACTTCAGGCCTATTTTTCAGCTCATTTTCAAGTCTCCCTATAGTTTCCTCATTTTTTTTCTTTTGAGCCTGATACATGTCTTTCAGTCTGTCAAGGTCAGAAATCGATTCTTCTAGAACTACGGTAAATTTAGAACATTGATCCTTAATAAGTTGATCCTTCTGGCCAATTATTTTTTCAGTTTCCACAATTCTTTTCTCTAAACCTGTAACACGATGTACCAAATCAAAAATTTGGACATCCTTAGTTATGCACAATTCATCGCTAGCTTTGAAGGAATCCTCCCACAAGGTAGATTGTTCTTTGAAATGTGCCATTTTATCAAATAAAGAAAAAACAAATATACCATCAAAAAAATATTTGGCATGAATTAGGTCTTCATCACTCATTGGTGAATGGTCCATATCATTGTTCAAAAATTCCTCCCATTGATTTGCATTTTCATTTCCATGTATTCCAACCAAAGTTGTGACAACAACATATTCTTCAAGGGAAAGGGAAGGCATGTCATTTCCCACAGGTTCCATATTGTCCTCTAAAGGTTGTCTGATCTTCTTTTTCTGGTTGAGTCACCCGTTGAAGAAGCAGAGTATGACTGATCTCTCTAGTTTTGGATATGGTTGATAAAGAAATATGGGCTCAATTTGTGCTCAATCAATCACCAAGAACCTTGTCGCAACTATAGCAAATGTGCCGAAAATGCATGAGTTGAACTGCGCATTGAAAGATAGCATTGGTTTGGCGGATGTGCAAATATAGCCATATATCGTCGATATAGAGACGAAAGTTCCTCTAAAATTAAAAACATCGATATTGCCACGATTTTTCCACCATTATATAAAAAATTAAGTATTAATCCACAAATGTTCAAAACGTGGAAATATTTCGTGGAAAAATCTGACCAAATGTATTAGTGGATCCATCTTGGAAGGCACTCTACCCTGTACCATTGGTCACCTAGCACAGGCTTTGTCTTTGATGCCTCTCTCAACACATAACAATATTTTAAAGGTCAGTGGCGCTCGGATCAGCTACCTGTTCAACCTGCTCGATGGCCTTGTATGGACTTGGCTCGAGCAATAGATTATAATATGCATCCTCTACGACCACTCCATTGAATTTGGGAATTTCATCTCTCAAGCCAAATAGAGAGAAAGAAACAACAAGCAAGTAATTCACTCACTGATAATGTCGCTTAGAATCCATGCAATGCCTCACATGGGTAGCAGTTCAAGGGGAGCACAGGGCCAAACAACATTCTATCTTTCCATTTCTATTGGGTATAGAGATGATATCCACATAAGTGTGCGTAGAGTGGTGGATGACTGGGAAGTCGAGTTCGTAGCTCATCACCACACAACACAACCCTTGCGTCATAGGCTTTTCCACTACTAGCGGATGAATATTTTTCTTTCCCATTTTCTATAGGAAAGCAATTGTGCTCCCTCACCCCCAACTTCCGGCGATTCCGATAGCTCCTCAACACAAAAAACATCCTTGGCTTCATTGAGTCTGAACCAACAGTACCTTTCCAAAGAAATTAACTACATCGAGGACACCAAGTACACATGATGTATGTCAGAGGCTCCACTCGACGTGGAGACAAGGGGGTGGACTAAAGAAGGGCACATGCAGATTGACAGCTCACCATAACAGATGTCGACACCTCCTCCTACAATGGAGCCGCATAAGGATATTGAAAACGCTCTCTCCGGTGAAGATGACGGCTACATCAAGCCGTGTCCCATTGTCAAATAACCATGGCGAAAGCTGTAAGGTCCCAAGATTTTCTAAAATATTATCTATTTTTTTCTCTTTTCTATTAGCTTTGTTAGTATGCCAAATAAATATGATGGTTTTGACAGGGAAGACTTGGTTTCCCTCACAAAGGGAAATGTATGGACTAATGCAACAATTTTATGTATGTGCCCTGATATTAAAGATACACATGTCTCAAACACTATGCATGTAATATGTTTTGTACTTTAATATAATTTTATGCTACTTACAAAAAAAGTGTTTGCACTAAAATTTAGATTCTCCTTTTCGAGCTCTTTCTTGGGTTCCTTTTCTAGCTTTCCTCTATATTATGATTTCCACTCTAATCCAATATCGAAGCGAGAGCCTCCAAAATCACTGGAAGGTGCAAACTTTCTCTCTAGAGATACAGTGAGGATAGACATGTTGCATGAGATTCTTAGTGACTTGTATTTCTAGCTTTTCAAATCCTTGCTCATAATCACCTACAAGTTTTTCGCTATACGTGTCCACCGTGTTTAGGGTTTGAGGAATTTTTCCACCACTAAATCTTGCAATATCCCACAAAAACCCAAGGAAAAATTCCCTCATAACAATATGTTTCATAAATTTCCATGTATATTCCATTGGAACAGTTTGTCACAATGGATTTTACAACTTAATTATTTGTATTAGCATATTTCTGTTGAATGCTAAATAAATTGGGACTGAAAGAAAAATAACTAGAGAAAATATATACACAAGATCGACATAAGATTTACCCTGGGATAACCCATTATGAGGAAAATCCAAGCCATAAATTGCTACTACAGGATCTCCTACTCCCTTTGTTTTACTCTAATATATACGCCCTTATTATTACTCAACTATGGAACAATACAATAATATCATAAGAATGGAGCCCCCTCTTCTCTTAATGCCTCAGTATTTAATGTAACCTCATAGTCATATAGGGTTATTTTTAGGTTTTTTTCATTCATTGATTCTTGATTAGGGTTAGGGTTTTGTACCTTCTAAAATGTCCTTGAATTTCCACATGTAACCAACTTTTCATGTGTGAGAAATGAGAGATTACAAGGAATCCACATGGTATCATGGTGGTCAACTAGATAGGTTAGCTTGCAAAAGGCATAACTCCTTCATATGGACTTCGATTAATATGAATCTTGCACCGTTGGAAAGGAATTTAAGTGTGGAATTGTGTTAAGGGAGTTGTGTAAGTGATGATCTTTTGAACCCAAAAAACACCATGTAAGCCCTCAAATAGGCCTCATAAGGTTCTAAACCCCAAATATACAAAGTGAGAGTTGTCCCTAAAGTGGGCCCATCAAATCAATTCATCCAATCTTTCGATCCAAAAATAACTAAAATAAATGAAAAAATATGTATTGATCCATTTTGGATCATACTCGGAAGTGAAAGAACCCACTAGGAGTGTGTGTTTCACAGTTGTTGTCTTTCTTCAGTATTTCTTAGGGTTATAAGGTTCATTTCTTATGTAAGTTCCTTGTTTTTCCTTTTGTTCATCGTTTAATAACCTAGAGCCATCTTTGCTATCTCAAACAAATTAATGAAGCTCATATCCTAGTTAGAGGGTAAAGACAACATATAGAGGTCCTATGTGGCATTTTAGTGCAAATTTCATGATGCTTGAGCTTGAGAAATGTTTTTAAATTCCTAAGACCCTTGATATCCTTCTTTGAGCACTATTTACACCCAAATAACCATCAACTATAGAAAAGAAATCATAATGTCTCTTTAAAAAACACTTATGTTGTATAGATCCCCCCCAAAAAGATATGGTTTATAGGTATAAGTGTATTTCATGGTGATTGAGAGAAGTAAGATTCATTTAATGCCCTTTTTACACTCCCATGATCCTCATTAGACCTTCATACATATTCTTGGTTCACAACTAACCAAGTAGTGGTTCCCATGTACTAATTTTTGAGGTTAGTAATACCATGCATAGTTCATATGTGCTGGTTTGAGGATTTTTCCACGGAATCCTAGGAAGTAAGGGTCGGGGATCGAGGCTCTTTTTCTCTTCCCCTAGTATGTTCAAGGACTCAAGACCCATCCAAAGTGCCCAAAATATTGTAATGGAAGATGAATTCAAATCAAATGCCAAAGACACCCTAAAGAGGGATTGTGTCATGGTTTATAGGTTTCGTTCATAATTACTAATATAAAAAAGGTTCAATTAGAGAGGAAAGCTAGTGTTTCCCTACTTACCACGTTTATCCCTCAACAACCATTTCCATTGCATAGAACCTACTCATTGCACGTATGTCAACTTCGAAGTCCAAAAACCAGCTATAAAGGGAGGGATTCTCAAAATTTCAAAAACATCATAATGCATTTTTTTCATTCACCGATGATTGTCAAGGATCAATGACCCATCCATGTTGCTTAGACATTATAATGGCATCCATATCCAACTCAAGTGTCAAAAACCCCTGCAGAGGTGTGACTCCATGCCATTTTACATAGCCCTTGATTATGAGAAGACTTGTGTAGTGCATAAAGGAATTTGTGTACCTTTCTTATGTTATTTAGAGACTAAGAACCATTCTCGGTCTTCAAAACCTAGATTCATTTTTCCCATATCCATTGAATAGACCAAAGATATCTTAGTGTGGAGGTTAGAGCTATGTTTAGCTATGTAAACATGTGCAATTGTATTTTAAATTTTTGGCATTTGATTTTATATTTTCCATTACACATTCACATGGAAAAGCTTAGCTTAAAAATTACATATTAATTCATAACCCATATTGCAACTGAATATGAAGCAAACCCTACCACATAGAATAAGCTAATTAATATTAAATTACTTTAGATCAAATTGAGTAAAACCAACATAAATCCATCTTAAGATTTTCCTACACCTTAAGAAATTGGATCCCTCTTGGTCCTTAATAGATTCCCGTGTAATATAGATTTACCTTGGTTTTTATTTGTTTAATTTTATGTGACTACCTAAATTTTGATAAGTTATAAACCTACATGAATATTGTTGGGGCTCCGACCCTAAAGGTCCTTAGTTTTGGTAACTCCATAGTTCTTGAAGAAGTGTAAGCAGAGTTACATCCCAAAATAGTCTTAGGGGTGTCGCGGGTGGGTCGAACCCCCTTTTTTGTAATTAACCCTTGGGTTAAATCCAGGGTTAGGGTTTTGGGCGCCCATGTTTTAAGACCAGGGTTTTGTAACAGTGCGCTGTATAAATAGGCACTTATGTAAAGAAGTAGGGTTAGGTCTTGAATGATTATCTTATGAAGCTAATGTAATGCGAAGATAAGAGATTGTATAAGGGTTTTTGTAAGAAGGTTAAGTCCCAGCTGTGTGCGGGACGACCTCTATAACTGTGTGCGCAGAGGTGCTTTGTGGGTGAAAAGGAAGATCTGCAGCTGTGTGCGCAGAGGCTTGCTATTGTGTGCGCGACTTTGAGGACTGAAGGGATCTGTAGCTGAGTGTGCAGATCAGAACTATCGTTTTAGTTGTAAAGAGTTAAATAAAGCGCAGTTCTGTGGACGTAACCCCTACACTGGGGGTGAACCACGTGACATCTGGTGTTGTGGTTCATTTGTGTGATTTGTTATTATATTTTATGCACTGTTAAGTAAATAACTGCTAAAGTAATATTGCTGTTAATAACTAACTTCGCTGCGAATTCCCAGATAAGGGTTGCGCAAGTAACTGTTTATTTATCTAATCACGAAGCTGCATAATTTATATTACAAGCATTCTATTAAGTGATTGTTAATAGTTAAATACTAAAGGTACAGTAAGATTCTCTCTTCTGCTTGCAGAAACCTGATTCTGCGGCACCCTATAGCTGTTTCGGGTGAGACTGTATCCTGTTCGCAGGCTGATACCAAAAGGGCCAACACTGTGGGTCTTTTGTTGGTGCGAAGTTAAAAGTGAAACCCGGGTCTGCCCATTTACCCCAACAAATTGGTTCCATTTTCGGTTGAACTTAGTATCTGTTGAAGAGAGATCTACGCCGTACCTCGAGGGCTATGTTTTGGTGGCCCTCTGTAAAAGAAATTGGTGATTGGATCGAAGCAACCTATTTCAAGTTTGCAGAACAGGAAAACAAAGATCCCCGTCGTAGCACGGAACAATTTTTGCAAAGGTACGTCTTTTCTGATGTTCATGAAATTTTCTTTGGTTCTATACACATAGAGTTGCACCAGTGGTTATCCAGGTTAACAGAAAGGAGGACGAACTTCCAAGAAAATCAGTTTCCTCCCTAGACCCCCGCGAGAATCGCTATCTTGAAAAGAGTGAACAACGTAATCTCGCGAGCCGTGGATTTTTGGACTGCACGAACTCTCAAGGCATTTGTGACGGAGTTCGCCATCGACACAAGTACCTCCTTTAGCGAAACTAAACGACAATTTTTCAAAGAACCAAGGGGTAAGTACTTGAACCTATTTAGTCTGAATATTAAAATACTATTGGCTGAAAAAGGAATCTTTCTTATCGAATCAGATTGTTAGATCTAGTATTGCTAACCTATGATTGGAAGTGATTGGGACTGCGACAAGCAAAGTGGTTTGCTGCGAAGCGGCAAAATATATAAGAGAGATCTCGGCTCCTCCACTGAGTATACCCCTTTAAGCTCTGAAACCTCTGAGTCCACTGAGGTCCCCTCTATTAGAAACCCTCCGATAACCTCACAGCAAAGACCTATTATCCCCGAGAACCTGTCGCAGTCTGAAAGTAACCCTAGCCCAAGTATCCCTGTCGCAGGACAGTCGTCCCCAGCTAGTTCAAACCCTTCTTCCCCCCCTAGATCCCAGATGGCCCATGTTCATGATGACATCAAACTGTCGATTTTTAAAGGAACTGGATCAGAAGATCCAGAACAGTTCTGGTTTCTGTACGAAGCTGTGTGGACCGTGAAGAACATTACAGACATAGATGTTCGACGAGCACAGCTAATCACTTCTTTCAGAGACCGAGCCCTGACTTGGTTTATGAAGTTTGCTAGCACGTAGAATCCTATCTTGGATGACATCAAAGCAGCACTGATCCGAGAATTTAAGAAACCTAAATCAGAGTCCCAGTGCATCACTGAATTAAAAGAGATTCAGCAGCGGCGAGGCGAATCTGTGTGGGACTTTGATCAGAGATTCAAAGTTCTGCTTGACCAAGTTAGCTTCACGATTGGACCGGCACAACATAAGGACTGGTTTATTGCAGCATTATTACCTCACATTAGAGCTCCACTCATGCAACAGAAGGTTGCTGATCAGCAAGAGGCCTTAGAGATTGCCATAAAAATTGAAACTGCACCTGTCGAAGATAATTCTGGCATAGCTCAGATTCAAGCTCAGCTCGCGGAGATGGATTTAGAGCTTCGTGACATGAAAAAAGGGAATTCCACCCATGAATAGGTATGGTGTATACGTTGTCAAACAGAAGGCCACGACAAGGATCAGTGCCTGACACTGAGAAACTATTTGAATACTGGCGCACCAAACCCGCTGAATCCTAGTGTTCTGTACTGTGAGATCTGCCGAACTACTGGCCAGCATCGACCGAAAGACTGTTATCTGTTACAGAGGTATGTTCAAGTCCCGAATAACCCTTACTGTAAATTCTGTAAGTCCGTGGGCCACAATGAAGATGAATGTCGCAGTTTTGACCTTATGAGGGAGCGGACCTACGACACTTATAGGATATACTCGGATGCACAAGGCAATGATGGATATGGTTACCGAGGTGGTCGAGACAGTTTTAGAGGCCATGGTCGAGGTATGCCTGGTGGAGGTCGAGGTCAAGTTATTTGCTATAACTGCAATCAGGCAGGACATCTAGCTCGAGACTGTCAAAACCCAACCACGACATGCCGATACTGCAGAGCAGTTGATCATGTCATCGAGCAGTGCCCATAGTTACTAGCTAAAATACAATAAAGAAATAGCAAACCTAGTCCGAGTGTCCAGTTGATTGCTGTCGAGCCACGACCGATCCCAGCTGTTAATGTTGTTACAAGAAGTGGAGCTATGACAGAGGTGCAGTGTCCAGCAAAGCAGCCTGACGAAGCTTGGGTTCGCAAGGCCGTAGAAAAAACCCCAGCATTTGATGTTCGACGAGAAAAAGAAACTTTTTTGGAGGCTAGACAAGACTTTGTTGATTCATATTTACCAGCACCAAACAAGTAGCATCAGTAGCTGCAATCCCAGGAAGACTCACAAGGCCAAGTAAGTACTCTGTCATCGTTTTTACAGAGTTGCATCAAATTGTTAAGAAATCAGAATGCCTTAAATGAATTACAAAAAGTTATACAGTCCTGTGAACCTCATCAAAGTCCTGATAGTGAAAGAGCTGTTAGTAGAATTAGAAGAACTGGAAGAGAGATGCGACTACATGCTCAGGTAGGAGAGTATGACATGAAGGATATTATTTTAGATCTGGGTTCTGAAGTCAATATTCTAACGAAGCAAACATGGGAACAAATGGGAAAACCTACCCTTGATTGGTCACCTATACAGTTGAGACTAACCAATCAACAGAGGATTGTACCCTTAGGAAGATTTCCTCAGGTACCAGTAGATATAGATGGAGTCAGTACTGTAGCAGATTTTGAAGTTATTGAGACCATTGATGACAGTAACCCCTATCCAGCTTTGCTAGGAATTGAGTGGACAATAGATAGTGATGTAGTTATCAATCTTAAAAAGAGACAAATGACTTTTGAAGGGAAGGGATTGAGAGCAATACTACCATTGGATCCTTCTCAAGGAGAAAGATATACGGAGCCAGTCAGAGAGGAAGATCAAGATATTCTGGACCACATCTATAACATCACAGCTAAAGAAGAAGATTATGTCAAGCCTAATACCGAAGGTGTAATGGATTGGCAATGTGATAGCTCCTGCATGTATGACTCAGATGATGGTATAGAGAGTTGGAAGAATCGATTATACGAGCTACATGGACATCGGTGAGCACGAATTACCAAATCTCTTAGATGCCTTAGTGCACAGGTCAGAGACTTTCCTACATATGATGGGTTGACAGATCCAGGAAAATTCATTGCGCAGTTCTCAGAACAAGTGCCAGAATCACAGAGAATGCAGACTCTGGAAGCAGCATTAAGAGCTACCGCAGGGAGATGGTGGAAAGGCCACAAGAAACATATTCACAGTTGGGAAGCTTGCCAGAAATTTCTACGCCTCAGATTCATAGACCAATCTCAAGAGATGTGAAGTAAGTTCAAGGGGCAGAACAGTCCTCAGGAACATTTGAAGCAATGTTATGCAGCATGGGAACATGTACCTAGCGAGGAATGGGTGCATAAGTTTGTGCACATGTTGGAACCTATAGCAAAAAATTGGTATATGGAGGTCGATATTCGACACGGTACTATAAGTTGGGATGATCTTGTTGATAGTTTTATGCTTACATTTTCTGTTAACGAAGTTTTCCCTACTTTAGATGCAGATGTTAGACTGATCTATGACAAGGCAGTTGATGATCAAGAAAGAACTAAGTACCAAACTAAGGAGCAGAACCAAGAAGTTAGTGCACCAAACCTAATAGCCTCGTCACAGATCTTACTAGGACAGACCGCGGAGCAATGTTGTACCAAGGCTTCCCGTTGTGACGAAGCTAAGACAGTGATTTTACCGGAGCACAAAAACATGAGAAAGCTTAAAATCCAGCCGTTGGAAAACAGCCGAATTGGTGGCATGGGCACTTTAATTACATTAATTGTTTGTACTAATGAGATCAGGGAGAATCCAGTACCGGTCAGACAATATTTTTATCGGGTTTGGTGCCTCAAATGCATCGTCCTAACAAATTTGATTGATAAAGGGTATAAGAAGATCCCTAAGTTGGAAAAGAATGCATTCTGCATTTTCTTGACACTTACGAGTGAACCCATGTCGGCCGAGCAAGAGCTTCAGAATATAGTAAGAGAGTTCGAGTAGGGAGGTCTCCTGAGTCGTTCTGATCCCCCACATACCCCTGTGCCCCGTGAAGAAGCTCACCTAGCTCCGCCACGGCCGATGCAGACACAGTCCGCCAGGAAAAAGTTTAAACCTGAAGTTCGTTCCAAGAGGAATGAAGACCGACACAGGAAATCAGGGCAAACATCAGGGACTCATCAGATGGATCTGCCTAGTTCAGCACAGGCCCCGCCTGGAGAAGAAGAGCACATTGAACCACAAAGGCCACCGTATCTCCAGCCCGTCCGGCCATGCGTCCAGCCACCCCGGTGGACAAAGTAGTTTACTTTAAGCACACCCTCGCTGCCACCGGGTGTACAGCTGGTTGGCACCATGACAGGAAAAATAGACCGGCTCAAGTATGCCGACCATGACACAAATGATCATATTAAGTTTCCACAATTCGTACCTGCTCAATACTTGCATCACGTCAAATACCCAGACAATAATGTGACACTATTGGAAGTGCGACAGTGGGCTACCAGCTTGGACACAGCTGGCCTATTAAAAATGCTTGATATTCCTCATTTTGGGCACAGTACACAGGTGACTGTCGTGGTTAAAAAGCCGCTAGCATTAGTACATGATGGCCACCTGTGGATAGGAGACCAGAAAATTCCTATCAATGCCGAGCTTATTCATAAGATCACAGGTTTGCCGATAGTAGGGCCTGATCCAAGCACTGAATTTCTGTCAAAACACGAGGATACGAAGCTCGCGCAGAGCATGAAGGACCGTTTTGGCCTGACTAAGGGGAAACGAGGGTATCACACTTCCACAATTGAGGACCAGAACATCCGCTTCGCAGCTGAGCTCTTAGCGTGCAAACTCCTGCGAAAGTGTAGGCCCAGTGAAGTACCTGCCCCGGTTATCAGAATCGCCATAAACTGCGCTGAGGGTTACACTTACAACTGGTCTACATATCTTGCGAGGGAATTCCTGGAAGATGCCCGTGATGCACAGGAAAAAGGTAGACCTTTCCATTATTCCTGGCTATTAATACTTATTGCATTAATTGGGTGGAAAGAACCCACTGAGGCTCAGTTCATGGAGGCACCCCCAGGCATGCTGGGTGCAGTAAGATACGCATCCCTCTGGCTGTCATCCGACAGAACATCGCAGCAGATGACGAACACTGTGTTCGCCTTTTATGGCATGAGTATACACTACGAGATCTTGCGAGTACCATGACTTACCCATGAGCTGTTCTCTCAATATGAAGGTGCCGCGAACTTCAGTGCCGACATGCATCATGTTTTCATTCAAGCCTGTGCAGATCCACTACATCAGTGGTTTAAGTTACCCTATGTAGTAACCAAAACAGACATCTTGGGCATAGTTCAACAGTGGCCGGCTAACTGGTTGAAAGATGCAGGGAAAAAACCCACTATTCCAGTTCCCCCTGTTACCCATACAGGTGCAGGTACCAGTCAAACGCAGCAGCAAAACCCGCTAGAAGACAGCGAAGACCTAAGTGACTCGCAGCAAGATGGAAACAGCCAAGGTGGAGATGGCGACCATGAAGAAGAGGATGAGGAGTCGATCAACACTCTATCAGATCCTAATCGATCAACTAAGCACAAATCGCTAGAGGTAGATGAGGTAATCAAGCCTCAGCCCCGCAAGAAGACAAAAGCGTCAAAGGACAAAAATCTAGACGAAGGAGTCACTATGACGTTGGAAGAGCTTGAGCAAGCCCTCGACAAATCTACTGAAACACTAACTCACAAGTGGTCACAGTTCGCGGATGTGCATCTTGCTGTGCTCACGGGCGTAGAAAACCGGGTATCAAAGTTGAAAGAGTTAGTAACAAAATCAGCGACTAGTACGGCGCCAAGTAGTACCCTAGCACCTGTGCAGCAGGATATGAGGAAATGGTCGACCATAGATAACAGAGGCCAAGTGTCGAGCGCAGCTCTAATACTGGCTGATGCAGATTCCCGGCCGCAGATGAGTATGACAGTTGGGATCGACTACACTAAGCTGTCTATGATAGAATTGCACCTCTGCCAGCTAGCCATCATGAAGGAAATCCACACCCGAGATCACTATTCTCAAATTCAGTTGGAAGACACCTTGAAGCAAAGCCAAAATCTTGCAGCAAGGCTGGAAGAAGTTGTGCAAAAGAAGAAAGAGGCTGAACATAAAAGAACTACACTGGTGCAAGCGCTGGATGAGGCATGCCGGAGTCTTCCTGACTTTGACATCCAAGACAAATAAGAACCAGAGCAGAGAATTACCAAGCTGAGAGACTATTCCCAACAGTCTCGCAGCGAAATTGAAAAGCTAAAAACAGAACACCAGAATCAGATCGCGGAGCTTCAACTCCGCATCCCTCCAGAAACTCCACCTGAGGTCCAAGAACAACGCCACAGGGACATCCAGACCTCCACAGCAAAGATATCAGATATTGTGGCCAGCGCAGCAAAGCTGCTGGAAGATAGTATTGAAGCATGGGCGAACCTACAGGACCACCTAGATATAGGTAAGGTACATGGAACCATCAATCTGCGACAGGAAGAATTAGATGCAGTCAGAGCAGAAATTAAGACGCTGCCTCCTATACAGAAAATGGCTAAGGTGAAGCGAAGCAAGGAGCTTTAGCAGGAAATTGACTCCTGCAGGACGAAGGTAACACTATTGGAAAATTTGTTAAAACCACTTGTCGATGAAGCATTGGAATTGAGCAATGCTGCGGAGAGTCAGCACAAAATTTTGAAGAACTACGATGCCTTTGCGCAGGAAAAGGCTAATGAAGTATCATCCTCAGTATTACAGGAAATGGTGGAAAAAGAGAAAGCATCTGATGACATTATACACAACCTCAATAGTCATTTCGATATCCTTACAAAGAAGATTCTCCCACCAGAAGAATCGCAGAGTGCCCCGGGACGGGTCACAAGTGAGTCTTAGGGGCCTGTTGGGGCTTCGACCCTAAAGGTCCTTAGTTTTGGTAACTCTGCAGTTCTTGAAGAAGTGTAAGCGGAGTTACATCCCAAAATAGTCTTAGGGGTGTCGCAGGTGGGTCGAACCCCCTTTTTTGTAATTAACCCTTGGGTTAAATCCAGGGTTAGGGTTTTGGGCGCCCATGGTTTAAGACTAGGGTTTTGTAACAGTGCGCTGTATAAATAGGCACTTATGTAAAGAAGTAGGATTAGGTCTTGAATGATTATCTTATGAAGCTATTGTAATGTGAAGATAAGAGATTGTATAAGGGTTTTTGTAAGAAGGTTAAGTCCCAGCTGTGTGCGGGATGACCTCTGCAGCTGTGTGCGCAGAGGTGCTTTGTGGGTCAAAAGAAAAAGATCTGCAGCTGTGTGCGCAGCTTTGAGGACTGAAGGGATTTGCAGCTGAGTGCACAGATCAGAACTGTCGTTTTAGTTGTAAAGAGTTAAATAAAGCGCAGTTCTGTGGACGTAACCCCTACACTGGGGGTGAACCACGTGACATCTGGTGTTGTGGTTCATTTGTGTGATTTGTTATTATATTTTATTCACTGTTAAGTAAATAACTGGTAAAGTAAGACTGCTGTTAATAACTAACTTCGCTGCGAATTCCTAGATAAGGGTTGTGCAAGTAACTGTCTATTTATCTAATCGCGAACCTGCATAATTGATATTACAAGCATTCTGTTAAGTGATTGTTAATAGTTAAAGACTAAAGGTACAGTAAGATTCTCTCTTCCGCTTGCAGAAACCTGATTCTACGGCACCCCATAGCTGTTTCGGGTGAGACTGTAGCCTGTTCGCAGGCTACTGCCGAAAGGGCCAATACTGTGGGTCTTTTGTTGGTGTGAAGTTAAAAGTGAAACCCGGCTCTACCCATTTACCCCAACAAATATTTTTAACTAACTGTAAGTGAAAAATTAAGGTTGATTATTTATAAATGAACAAAATATTCATGTAGTTGCACCAAAGTGTGATAGCTTCTGCCTGTCTTTTATTCTACACATTGTCGAATAACTTCGCCATAGAATTTGCAAAACCTATAATTGCAAAACCTGGTTGCTGCACAAGGGTTCTCTGAAACCCTGCATGAGAAATTTTCCCAGCACATTGCCCAGCATCAAGCAGGGTCGACTGCCCAATATGTGCCGATATTTTCTTCATAATCCTATAATTGCAAAACCTGGTTGCTGCACGAGGGTTCTCTGAAACCCTACATGAGAAATCAAACCCTATATCAGATATTAGTGTTGAAACCCAAGCGATCGATGCAAGTTTGTGTTTTTTTGTGTTTAAACCCAAGCGATGGATGCAAGTTTTTGTTTTTTAAGGTGGATGTTTCTGGTGGATGCAGGACCTGGGACCCCAATAATTTGTAGGCAGGATGAGCTTACAAGAGTGCCAATCAACACCGCCAGGTTTGAGAATAAGGTGGGATCCCCGGATGTAGTGTCTTGTGAATCATCGATCAAAGAGCAAGCAGTTGGGTTGAAGATTTTAGAGAGATTATCTATAGATCCAATGGCTTGTGAATCAATGATCAAAGAGCGAGCAGCCGCCAGGTTGAATGATTTGGTGGGATCCACAGATGTAGTGGCCAATGAACCACTGATTCTTTATCATTTACCATTCAGGTAAGGTAATCTTTGCACTTTCCAATTTACCACAGCAGAGCTATTTCATTTATAAATCCACCCACTGGGAGGAGTATACCTCGTAGCAGGCCTAGGACTAGAGGTTCCTGTTACACTCCCTCCATAATCCTGCTAAAGTCATTAGGCCTAGCGGGCCAGAGTCATTCTCAAAGTGTTTGGCCTGCCTCCTTAATGTCAGTAAGGAAAAGTGAACTTAATCAATACGACACTAATGCCTATCCAGCCAGTATACAACCACTTTTTCTACACCTCTGGATTTTCGAGGCATCTCTCCAAGAGGATTACAATTGGCCCAAATTTGTCAGGCCCACAAGCGGCCCGTTTTTACCAATACGATGGCCCTTAAAAATCTGAATCGGTAATTACAACTATTTTTCATTTGGCTAAGTCCATACTCTTATGTCATAATCACCTAGGTCTTGCACCTGGAATTTAACCTGACCGGTAGACTGATATTCCATTGCTGAAATACAACAAAGTAGAAATGTCAAAAGCATCTGTTAAGAAATTTTTTTTTGCAAAAGTGTTAGATGAGATACACAACTAAATTGAGAAACCATCAAATATCAATTGATGGCTTATTTCTAACTTCAAAATTATGGATCATTTTGAAAAGATCTGAAAATGCATCAGTCAATTGACGTCTCGCAATCATTTCACTTGACAAATCAGTGCATCCTACATAACTAGCAGTAATCTTGGCAATGCTAAGATCCACCTTCAAAATACCTCTCTCTACACTAGTTCTCGGGGAAGATGAGACCATCCACAGAAGCCAATCAAAATGATCATGACTTCCTTTACAATGATGGAATATAAGGCTGCGGCCTTAATATTCTAAATTAGTAATCATGTATCTCTGGTAGTAAGAATTCTACAAGGGAAGGGTTGCTGCACAGAAAATGTCTGCACAGATCTGAAAAGATGCCAATCTAATGTTTTTTGATACCTAGAACTTTCTTAGAGTGCATCGTTATTAGAAATACTTAACAGAAGTGTGTTCTTATATGTGTTTAAATGTGTGCACAATGCCTTAAGAAAGCATGTAAATATTTATAACAAATATGATTTGCGAATATATTGTCCTCTTCTGGTGCTGCAAATTATATCTCTTTGTGATTTTATATTATATTTTGGGGAAATGAATATCCTATCATGGTGCCATCCCTAAACAAGTTCATATCATAAACCAACCAACACCAACAATTCTCAAGAGTCCTTAATATTATGCAAAACAATCATGCCCAAGGCACCACAATAATAGTCAGTCCAAACAACAGTATTGATATTTATCCCAAGTACCACACCTCTATAGTAGATACAACAGTTGGCATCTTTGGTGTTTGCCAAACTTCAGAGACACATTTAATTGTTTGGTGAAAGGATATACTCAGATCAGTGGACATAATAGAGTGTAGGATTGGTGTGGGCTCCTTTAGTGGATATTACAGTGCTGAAAATCAAGGGAAACACGAAGACAGTGGAAAAGGCGATCTTGATTGACAAATTGTTAAAAATCTCGGCTGGATGTTCAAAGATCATGGCTGAAAATTCGAAGAATCTAATAACACTAAAATGCATGATTGAAGAATACTATCTCACCAAGTAAGACAAAGGGAAGAAGTTGAAGGAAGAAGAGTAGGTGAAGAAGGATGCATCCAATCTTACTGAAGAAGACCAAGCAGTGACATGTGAGGCCAATAACACCACCAGAATGGGTGATGCAGTTTTTGAAGCAGTAAGAAATGTGGATGCAGTAACCTATGATGACTATAAGGATGTGGACAATCCATCCTCTTT
Organism: Pseudotsuga menziesii; assembly: GCA_001517045.1. NCBI lineage: Eukaryota > Viridiplantae > Streptophyta > Pinopsida > Pinales > Pinaceae > Pseudotsuga > Pseudotsuga menziesii. The sequence goes on from LPNX010577830.1 coordinate 348,432, forward strand.
CCCTACGAATGATGCCAATGATGACTTGGATTCAATACCTCACCCTATTTATGACATGGGTGGTGATGCATATATGGTTGTACACAAAGATGACTAGTTGGGAGTGAGTGCACCTAAGCTTGGTGAGGGCATATATCTGGATGAGATGCCTTTTGAGGATGATTTCATCTCTCATGCGGAGGACAATGAAAGGGTGAAAATGATAGATGAAAGTCTGTATGATCCACATCAGTTAAGTGACAACCTGCACCGAGTTAATGAGATGACTATGAATGACATTTGGTCACTGAGAAGCAAATAGGCAAGTGTCGATGAGAGCAGATTGTGCACATAGGTTTATTGAAGTCCTTATGTGGAAGATCCAGTTAGAGGAGAGACAAAGGGGAGTTGCATAGTTGCAGAAGGGGTCATTAGTACCAAATTGCACATCATCTGAGAAACACTGGAGTAGATGAAGTCTAATTACTTGCAATTCATGGATAGGGACCTTGCTCTTAAGTTTTGCAAAAGATAAGGAAAATATGGTTGAGGATCTCAATTACCAATTGAGCTTGGCATGATCTTCATTATTGACAGCAACAAATACTTCATAATCCTTGACATGAGTGACACATGAGGGCATGAGTGTCACACGTGATTTGGGGGAACGACCTTTGATGATTATGCATGAGCAGCCTTCAAAGTTGCAGGTGAATGAGGAGAGATGTGACATAGAGGGATTGGACCATGAACGTGATCACGAGCCACTTATGTTGGAGAAAGGATTAATCATGAAGGGCGTAATTAAGCACCTACCGTGTGGACCAGCCATTATGGGTGTATATGCATTGCTAAATTGGTTGGGAAGATATAAGATAGCTATGGAGACACATTGGGTTATAGTTGTGAATACAAGATACTTGATGGAATAGGAGGATACAAGCGTATGCAACGGTATACATGGGAACATAGTAGCACATGGTGAGGCCCTCTGGAGTTTTGGATGGTTTCCCACAGGGATATCACTAAATAGAGATCAAGAGCATATCCTTATAAATATAATAAGAGTTGTTTTACATGCTTGCTTAAGGCATTATGCATCATTGCTTCTTCAACCTCATCCTTGTACATTTAAACAACCATATAAAAATCCCCAATATTTTCTTCATTGAGACAACAGAGGCAAACACAAGGATAAAGTGACAAATTCGGTCCCAATATATTCCATGATAGCACCATCATACTCATCCAAGGGTAAACATGTTTATGCCACAGCTGCAATCCTTTTTAGTCTTCAAATTATTGTTTTTTATTGTTGTAACCTAAATTCATTTAAGGTTATCATTTGGTCTCCAATTGATGTTGAAGTTGCTACAAGGAACACTGAAAGATATAGGTCTACAACATCCTTACCTATTGGAAATATGCCTAGATTATAATGCTAGTTGCTATAGGGGTTTTTTTTGTGACTAATCCCACACCTCAGACTGTTGTGAGAGACCTCTTTTTATGACTGTTTATTGTAAAAACAAGATTATTTATTGTTTCTTTGCTATATTCCAAATGAAAACTTTGTCTAAGACTGAGGGTGACATATTAATTAAGGCATTGTGCTTATATGTGTTTAAATGTGTGCCCAACAGCTTTACTACAAATATAATGTCTTTCTTTTACTATTGGCCCCTACATTTACGCACCTTCATAAAGGTGTTCAATCAATACCCATCTTCAACACTTCTCAATTTCATTTACATAGCATTATATAATTATGCTATTTTAGGCCATCACGTTTTCCAACTTGGGTGTAAGGTGTAGTAATAATTATGCTCTTTTAGGCCAAACACCATTGAAAAATGCAAAGAGCTATAAAGGAAAAATGATTTTGCAAATAGTCAAGTGGACACAAGTATGAGTCTCTGACATAGATATTTTACCACAGTCTGAAACACTAGACATATTTTACACTTTATACGCATCCACTAAAGCATTCCAATCCTATATTTTACTATCACCATATGTTTAGTGCCTCAATAGGTAAATCTGGTATTTACACAAACTGTCAATTGCAATTCACGGTCTAAAAATAAAGATGCAGAGGTAAATCAGCCGCTGTAATTTGTTTCTGCAGTACAACATAGTGAGTAACAGAACCTAAAAGATTCAGAACCCACAGAGAAAATCTCCATTAGGAGGGCTGAAAAAGATCGAACAAGGAAAAGTCACAAACTTGTATAGTTAGTGCACAACAAGCAATTAGAAAAATAAAGAAAGATAGGGACCACGGGAGGTAGTATCTAGCCAATCTAGAACAATCCAAAGTTTTGAGGTTTGGGTTGATAAAAGACTGCACAATATTGAGTATCAAACAATTTTTTGACTAGAATATTGCCTTTACTACATTGGAAACTAGACAACAACTAACATGAACCCAATGTATGAGATTACAAGAATATCATGTAAAGGCTTCATAATGTCTTAAGGAGATAGTTGAGATCTTCAATACTTTCAAAATCTACCACATTACAGAGAATTAAACCAATGAGTTGATGCTATATCCAAAGAGGTATTACTTATCTACTTTGGGGTACTTCTCGCTGTAAATTTCAATGAGGGCATGCCAGAGGTTTCTAGATCTGACCTTTGTAGTTTTATTTCAAAATTTTCCCGTTGTGTTTTTTTATCTTATAATTTTAGTTTTTTAAAAGATCTTAAAGGAAGACTATATTTGTTTTTCTAAAAGGGACATTATGTTTAATGGATAGTTTAAGATTTGGTTTACAAAGCAAAGTAAGATTTATATTTTGTATTTTGTGCTACAACACCCATAGAAAGCATTTTTGTGCTTTATATAGTAATAAAATGTGATAGTTTTCCCTAGAAAAGAAGGATTCATAATGTAGTGGTATATTTTGGGCATTACCAAATAGATACTTTATGTTGCATTTTGTATCCTTTAACCTTGTATTAACTTGTTTGCACTAAAATAATATAAAGTCGTCTACAAATGTTATTGCTGATGACGAGAATGAATGGAGTAGTGCCTGTATTTTACTATCACCATATGTTTAGTGCTTTGACAGGTAAATATCGTATTTACACAAACCGTCAATTGCAATTCACGGTCTGAAAATAAAGATGCAGAGGTAAATCAGCCCTGTAATTTGTTTCTGCAGCGTAACATAGTGAGTAACAACACCTAAAAGATTCAGAACCCATAGAGAAAATATCCATTAGGAGGGATGAAAAAGATCGAATAAGGAAAAGGCACAAACTTGTATAGTTAGTGCACATCAAGCAATTAGAAAAATAAAGAAAGATAGGGACCACGGGAGGTAGTATCTAGACAATCCAGAACAATCCAAAGTTTTGAGGTTTGGGTTGACAAAAGACTACACAATATTGAGTATCAAACAATTTTTTGACTAGAATATTGCCTTTACTACATTGGAAACTAGACAACAACTAACATGAACCCAATGTATGAGATTACAAGTATATAATGTAAAGGCTTCATAATGTCTTAAGGAGATAGTTGAGATCTTCAATACTTTCAAAATCTACCACATTACAGAGAATTAAACCAATGAGTTGATGCTATATCCAAAGAGGTATTACTTATCCACTTTGGGGTACTTCTCACTGTAAATTTCAATGAGGGCATGCCAGATGTTTCTAGATCTGAACTTTGTAGTTTTATTTCAAAATTTTCCAGTTGTGTTTTTTTATCTTATAGTTTTAGTTTTTTAGGAGATCGTAAAGGAAGACTATATTTGTTTTCCTAAAAGTGACATTATGTTTAGTGGATATTTTAAGATTTGGTTTACAAAGAAAAGTAAGATTTATATTTTGTATTTTGTGCTACAACACCTATAGAAAGAATTTTTGTGCTTTATATAGTAATAAAATGTGATAGTTTTCCCTAGAGAAGAAGGATTCATAATGTAGTGGTATATTTTGGGTATTACCAAATAGATACTTTATGTTGCATTTTGTAGCCTTTAACCTTGTATTAACTTGTTTGCACTAAAATAATATAAAGTCTTGTACACATGTTATTGCTGATGACGAGAATGAATGGAGTAGTGGCCTGTATTTTACTATCACCATATGTCTAGTGCTTCAACAGGTAAATCTGGTATTTACACAAACTGTCAATTGCAATTCACGGTCTGAAAATAAAGATGCAGAGGTAATTCAGCCACTGTAATTTGTTTTTGCAGTACAACACAGTGAGTAACAGCACTGTTGCAGCTGGAATGATTTCCCAAATTTCTAAAAATTTGGGACCCTCCTTTTAATTTTCGCCTTTCTTAGTTTTGTTGGGATTGCTTAGCTTTACTGCGAGCTTGATTTTTTGAGGTTGATTGTTGATAAAATATCTTTGGATGCTGATGTTGCCATTTGATTTTAAGTTTGACTTATAGAGGATTTCTTATTTTTGTTTGAGCTTTGGATTGGGGCCGTAGTCACATACGCAGCCGCTGTTGCGGAAGCTAAATAGCGAATGACCTGACCCAAAACCTTGTGTTCAGATGATGCACTTTTGTTTCATTTTTTATTTTGTTTCAGTGTTTTATCTCGTCACCATCGGAGCACTAGTGCCTTGTGTCGCCACTATTTCAGATGACAATTCACAAGCACTACGACGGAAGTTGTTACCTTTGCCGATCTTGCGGTTTGTTTTGATTTTTGTCGTTGTCGAAGCCATGTTGGACGTTTGATTTTGGGGATTAGCTTTGTTTGTCCGATCGCCGTCATCTTCGTTTTCACAAAAAACCTCAGTCTTTTTGTGTTCCACCGTTGCGGCTCCAAAGTGGATTAACCATCCGCCTTGTAACTTTTCTTTCATCGATGCTCATGATCTATTTTGCTGACGGTTCACTTAACGTTAGTTCCTTTTTCCTCCGATTTTGACTAGTCTGCGGAACCATTTGTCCTTATAACTTCCGTCGTTGTGGCTTTTCAGTATACTAATAGTCCGAGGCTATAGTCATTTTGAGCCCCGATGTTGAGGTTTTTAGTGTGTGTCTCGTCGACGGTTTTCGTTGTACTGCAGAACTCATAGCATCTTCATCGCTCGCCATTGTAGCTCTGTAGTAGGTTGATCGCCGATGCCATAGTTGTCCCGCCGCCCGATTTGCGAACTTTTTTTTTCGCCGAGTGTTTTCACCGGGATATATATATATGTGTGTGTGTGTGTGTGTGTGGGGGGGGGGGGGGGGGGGGGGGGGATTGGGAATTATTCTATTATTATCCTCGTGGACTCGTGCCTGCACTGTCCTTGTCGTTTCAAACTGGGTGTTGTACCTAGCTATCGGGATCTCATTCTTGGGTGGCATAGCCATGGAACTGTCGGATTCTCCATGTCGACTACACAGCTCATTTCCAGGTAGGCCAACCATGATTCTACCCTTTCTGTTGAGTTTTTTGAAACTAGGGTCTCGTTGCTGGGTTAGGTTTTTCTCCCCGTGGTAGATAGGCGTTTTTTTCTGAGTTTGTTTCCTATTGGCATAGTGTGGTCCACTTTGACAGTTAGTAAGAGGGGTGGGGGTTCTCATTTTCCTGAGTGTTTGTTGCGAAAGCCGTTATGGGTTTTCAAACCCAGTATGACTGTTTACGAAATTGGTACAGACGAGCGTTACGCTGTCTGCACCAATTTTTTTGGGTTTGCGTGTGGCCATTCAGGGGAAGATTTCCTTTTCTTTTGCAATTGGTAGGTTTTACCCTGGTTTTGTTTGGGACGTCATAAGGGTTGAGTTCATTTGTTTTGGTTGCCCACATGTTCTGATAGGGTCACAGTTTCGATGATGAGCGGCTTTTGATGGGATTTATTTTTTAGCAGGGAGTTAGAACGTATTCTACTATAGTTGACGATGCTGGGGGTTTTAGTTTTGATCAGACTGGTTTTCTTCACATTTTTCCGTGGTTAGTCTCGCTGGTGGAGGTTTTACAATGTTAGCGAAGTTATGATGCATTTTGTCGATCATGATTGATTTTGTCGCGGGCATGGCTTAGGATTTTTCAGAACCTATCATTTTGCAGAAGTATTTGCTAGTTAGTCCTAGTTTTGCATTTGCATAGATTTAGCTATCACAAATACGGCAGAGGTAAATGCTTATACGGATTTTTCATTCTTTCAAATGCTGATTAACAACCCAAATAGCCTAAAAGCATTTTCTTTTGTGACAGGGCAACTGTTCCAAAGACAAGATGTCAAAAAGATAGAAAAAGAAAGCTCTTATTGCTGAAGGAGATCCTGAGGTAGAAATTATTACAAAGGTTGAGTACAGTTATGAAGATACTATAGCCACTATTAGGGAAGAACCTGACTACAAGTGGGGCGATATTTATAGACCGATTTCAAACCAAGAAGTGCTTGATACTGGGTTTGAAGAATTAACGATATATGCCAATATTGAGAAGTCTGCCTTGATGAAAATAGCTACCAGACCTGAGCTTTTCCCATGCTTCGAAGTGATTGGATGGATTATGCCTAGGGCAGACGTGACTACTATGATTCTGGCCAATACTGCCAAGCAGGGCTATGCTGCTTACAGCCCTGGTTATGTCTCATTAGCTTATCACTTACCTCCAGCCCAGGTTTACCTTACTGAAGATTGGTTAAAGGAAATTAACCTAGACATGGCTGAAACAGTAAAAAATAATGATACCTGGTAATAATTTTCGAACTAGGCCATCAGGGGAATATGACACAGCTAATCTAAGAACCCCTTATAGGTTTATTGCGTTAATGCTTAACAGAATTTTTGGGAGAGCCCACGATAAAAGTTTCAAGTTAGGATGGGTTCCTATTATCTTCTATGTAGCCACCCAAGGGACTGTTTTCAACTGGGAAAACATTATGTCCAATAGTCTCTTAGCTTGCATTGCTTCAACTCTAGGAGGGGTGTCTCAGAAAAAATCTGAGTTCTACATGAGCTCCATATTAATTGATTGTATACTAGGCACCCATCCATTTCCAAAACTAAGGTGAATTTGGGACAGGGACAGAACCCCTATGTACACAGCCTACAAACTGTTATGGGCACACAAATATTATAGTCATTATAAAGAAATTTGTGAACAATTTATTATGCCCTTGTATACGTTGATTTTCTTGAAAGAATGCAATTGTATGTCTGAAGAGGAATTGAAGGTCATTGAGGAGTATGCTAATTATTATTTGACTGATGAGGGTATGTATATTAGGATGTATGGTTTCTCTAGGGCACCTGCGTTGCTCCCCAAGTATGCCACTGATTTTGTGGTGCATAAAGAAGCAGTTAGGCAGGTTTTCCTAGATGGTATAGGGATTTTTCTGTTCGAGCACAAGAAGGGAACTTATCCTCCCATACCTTTTAGGCTGGGAAGCTATAAGTTTTCAAAAGTTAAAAAAGCTGCTGAGTTTGTATAGGAATTGGAACATTTTCACTTTGGGGAAATGAACTTCCATAGAAATGATTCTCAGGACAAAGTTGCGAAACATTGCAAGGAAGCCAATGTGCATTTTGAATATACAAACCATTGGGATAAGGAGGAAGAAATTTTCAAAAATGTAGAAAATATGACTGCATTAAAAAGAAGATTTAAAAAGAAGATCACCACTAAAGGTCGTAAGGGCCAAGCTGAAAAAAAGAAAGTTGATGAAGAGGAGGCCAGGAAAAGAGAAGAAGATGCTAGGAGACTAGCACAGGAGGCCAAGAGTTGGCTTAAAAGTGAAGAAGAAGAAAGGAAGAAAGTTGAACAAGATGCAGCAAAGAATGCAGAGGAAGCTGCCAGAAAGGAAGAAGAAGAAAGAAACAAGAAAGAGGATGAAGAGCTAAAAAAGAAGGAGGCTGAAAGTCTGAAACCTACGGGGTCCACAACATATTAACAAACTTCTGACCCTGCAAACACTCAAGAAGTGCAAGATTGGGATTGTCCTGACTCTCAAGAGCCTGCCGCAACTGCTGGCAGCAATATAGGGCAGGTTGTTGTTTCTGGATTAAGGCTGATACCTTTTGAATAGAAGAAAGGGAAAGAAGTCCCAGATTTCAGTACCATATTTTATGACAGAGAAAAAAAGAGGATTGTGAAAAGGACTGAGAAGAAGGTTGAAACAGGTGGACAATCAAGGATGATGGTCACTAATAAGACCTTGGTACATGGGATAGGCAAGGACCCAAGACTGACAATTCGAGCTGGAGTAGCACTGATCCACGCCTTTGAAGATAATGTAGATCGAATAATGACAGACCTTGAAAAATCAAGGAAAAATGCTTCCCAATTAAAGGACACTCTGAGAAAAGAGAGGGATGAAGGAAACAAATTAAAGAGAAAGTTTGAAGACATGCAAAATGAAATGAGGTCTTCAAAAGCAGAGCTTCAGTCCCTCCAAGCAGACAAGATGTCTTTGGAAGTTTCCATTGAAAAGACAGGAAGAGATGCTCAAGATAACTTAGCAAAATTGCAGTAGGAATATCAGGAGCTAAAGACAGAAAAGGATGGACTAAAAATAGCATATGAAAACCTCCATGCAGAAAGAGACCAATTGCAAAGCAAAGTTGGGGAGATGGAAATAAAAAGGGCTACCTTGGAGGAGAGAGAAAAACAATTTCAAGTGCAAGCAGCAGAGTTTAAAGGACAAATTGCTTCACTAGCAGCATATTTGAAAGAGGCCAAGGAACATCAGACCAGTATTCATCCTTTTAAAGAGCATTTCCTAACACAAAGAAGCAGAATGCACTAGCTGCAGGTGTCCATAGAAGAAGAAAGATGCAGAGTCTTGCAGGTAGATAACAAATTGGAAGAAATTTTGGAAACTACCTCGTATTTTGTGGATAGGTCTCAAGACCTTTTGGAAGTCTTGACAGGAAGGATAGGAAGGTTGGAGGCCAATGAAGAGATTCCTGCAGACTTACCAGCAAAGGATCAACAAGGATTAAGGCAGAATTATGACTTGTTGGAGTTTGCAATAAACACAACAGAAGAGTTCAAGAAGGTAGTAAAGAAGACAAGAGGAGCTTGCACTGAGTATTGTAGAAGGCTGTTGATCACTTACAACCGATGCCAAGCGACTGCTGAGCAGAGACTGGATGCATTTACATAACATGGCCTATTCGTAGAAATGTTATAGAGAAGATATCAAGAGGATGAGCAGAGGATTCAAGAAGTCAAGGTCTTGGATGAACAGATCTTGAAAGAGAAAGTGGCTCATTCAGCAGTTAGTGTACAGTTGCTGGAGGACCAACTATGCCTAAGCTTAGCAAGAATTGAAGTGATTAAAAATCAGGCTGCGAAATTTGAAATCAACATTCGTTTTCTCGAGCCTTCTGAATTTAAGAGTATAGCATCAGAAGCCCAAGCATGGAAAAAGTTCCTAAATAATCAAGCGGGGCCCTCTACTTAAAGTGCTTTATTATTTTGTTTTTGTAAATTGTATGAGCACTCAATATAAGACAATTTTGGGAAATGAAACGTTGGGGAAGCCCAGGGGTCATTTGGGGCAGCCCAAAAGTTTTACCTTTTGTATAAGTATAGGAGAGTTAGATAGAGAAGGGGACTTTTTCCCAGTTAGACTTGTGAGAACACATTGTAAGAGGAACTATTTCGTTTTGCAATATATAATTACAATTTTTCCTATTGGAGAAAGCTTTGGTGGAATGTTCAAATGCTGTGCAAATGAACGATGTTGAAGGGGAACTATTTCGTTTTCAGCTTTTATTCATTAACTGTGAGATTGTTCTAACTTGTGGAACCTATCTTCTTGTGTGAATGTTCTCTGGTTTATTTTATGATAATTTCCACTATGAGTAATGAATGTTTTCACAACAATGATCTATCTTATTGTTCATCTATCTATTCATGTTTATGTGTTTTGAATCAAAGAACAACTACCTGTGATTTTTCTTAATGCGCGAACAGTAATACATTACTCATTAAATGATAATCTCGCTCCCTAGGGACAGCTTAGTTAGTTTTATTTCCTGCCATGTGTGATTTAGATGCGAGAGAGTTTAAGATGAGAGGTAAGAACCTGTGCATCACATTGTGACCGCTCCTCATTTTCTTTATCAATCTGCATTTTAGATAGGCACTTGCATATCATACTTAAATTTAAAAAACACAAAAATATACATGGTGGACTGGGCCGCAACCGGTAAAACCCTTTATTTTTGTTACTTGACCTACGGTAGCCGAACCGTAAACCGGATGGATTCCCCATACCAAATAGTCACGGGCTAGTTGGGAACGTTGACTGGGGAGAATCCCTTACTGTTGTTTCCTGCGATTTTCTAGGCCTCAACAAGCACCTAAAAGATTCAGAACCCACAGAGAAAATATCCATTAGGAGGGCTGAAAAATATCAAACAAGGAAAAGGCACAAACTTGTATAGTTAGTGCATAGTAAGCAATTAGAAAAATAAAGAAAGATAGGGACCACGGGAGGTAGTATCTAGACAATCCAGAACAATCCAAAGTTTTGAGGTTTGGGTTGACAAAAGACTGCATGATATTGAGTATCAAATAATTTTTTGACTAGAATATTGCCTTTACTACATTGGCTACTAGACAACAACTAACATGAACCCAATGTATGAGATTACAAGTATATAATGTAAAGGCTTCATAATGTCTTAAGGAGATAGTTGAGATCTTCAATACTTTCAAAATCTACCACATTACAGATAATTAAACCAATGAGTTGATGCTATATCCAAAGAGGTATTACTTATCCACTTTGGGGTACTTCTCGCTGTAAATTTCAATGAGGGTATGCCATAGGTTTCTAGATCTGACCTTTGTAGTTTTATTTCAAAATTTTCCAGTTGTGTTTTTTTATCTTATAGTTTTAGTTTTTTAAAAGATCTTAAAGGAAGACTATATTTGTTTTCCTAAAAGGGACATTATGTTTAGTGGATAGTTTAAGATTTGGTTTACAAAGTAAAGTAAGATTTATATTTTGTATTTTGTGCTACAACACCCATAGAAATCATTTTTGTGCTTTATATAGTAATAAAATGTGATAGTTTTCCCTAGAAAAGAAGGATTCATAATGTAGTGGTATATTTTGGGTATTACCAAATAGATACTTTATGTTGCATTTTGTATCCTTTAACCTTGTATTAACTTGTTTGCACTAAAATAATATAAAGTCTTGTACAAAGTTATTGCTGATGACGAGAATGAATGGAGTAGTGGCCTGTATTTTACTATCACCATATGTTTAGTGCTTCAATAGGTAAATTTGGTATTTACACAAACTGTCAATTGCAATTCACGGTTTGAAAATAAAGATGCAGAGGTAAATCAGCCGCTGTAATTTGTTTTTGCAGTACAACACAGTGAGTAATAGCACCTAAAAGATTCAGAACCCACAGAGAAAATCTCCATTAGGAGGGCTGAAAAAGATCGAACAAGGAAAAGGCACAAACTTGTATAGTTAGTGCACAGTAAGCAATTAGAAAAATAAAGAAAGATAGGGACCACGGGAGGTAGTATCTAGACAATCCAGAACAATCCAAAGTTTTGAGGTTTGGGTTGACAAAAGACTGCACAATATTGAGTATCAAACAATTTTTGACTAGAATATTGCCTTTACTACATTGGCAACTAGACAACAACTAACATGAACCCAATGTATGAGATTACGAGTATATAATGTAAAGGCTTCATAATGTCTTAAGGAGATAGTTGAGATCTTCAATACTTTCAAAATCTACCACATTACAGAGAATTAAACCAATGAGTTGATGCTATATCCAAAGAGGTATTACTTATCCACTTTGGGGTACTTCTCGCTGTAAATTTCAATGAGGGCATGCCAGAGGTTTCTAGATCTGACCTTTGTAGTTTTATTTCAAAATTTTCCAGTTGTGTTTTTTTATCTTATAGTTTTAGTTTTTTAAAAGATCTTAAAGTAAGACTATATTTGTTTTCCTAAAAGGGACATTATGTTTAGTGGATAGTTTAAGATTTGGTTTACAAAACAAAGTAAGATTTATATTTTGTATTTTGTGCTAAACACCCATAGAAATAATTTTTGTGCTTTATATAGTAATAAAATGTGATAGTTTTCCCTAGAAAAGAAGGATTCATAATGTAGTGGTATATTTTGGGTATTACCAAATAGATACTTTATGTTGCATTTTATAGCCTTTAACCTTGTATTAACTTGTTTGCACTAAAATAATATAAAGTCTTGTACAAATGTTATTGCTGATGACAAGAATGAATGGAGTAGTGGCCTCATGATGCTATTTGTTGATGATATCTATTTCATTGCAATGTAGTCTTCTATCTTTTCTTCAATGGATTTGTTGCAAGTGAATAGTTGTGTAGATGATGTGTTAAGAATCATGAGGTCTATATGCATCAATGTTCAAACTGATAAGTATATATTATGAACAAAAATGGTTGTTATTGTCCTCAGTAACTTTCGCCTGATCATCCGAAGTCTTGGAAATGAACCTTGAGTTAATTCATGAGAGTTTCTCTTAGCTTCCCTCCATAAATTGCAATCAAGATTTTATCGATAGCTTGGATTTGCCAGCTTTTATTACACCTTGTACCAGATGTGTTTCAGGGCCATGCCAAATGCATTTGTATGTTCATGTATTTGGTAGGCCCCCCTAGAGCATGTTTCCTATATCTACCACTTGACGCAACATGAATATATGTATTACCAAATAGTGTTATTTTTTCTACCACTTCACTAGGCATTATTATATTTTCTTTTCACACTTAGGTGATTTTACAGATAATTACTACAGTTTCTTTTGCTCACCACACAACTTGAAACAAGGACATTAAAATTTAATTCAAACTCTCTGATACATTTCCCTACAATTACCTTGAAGGGAAAAATTAACAACACTAGAGATTAGAATTTGTTATTTTTTGAAAGTCTCTTTTACCAGCTTTCTAATGAGACATGTCAAAACTTAGGCAGACCCACATTCCTAATAAGAACTTCACATTCTTATATTAATTCTCAACTTGATGGTTTTTTCACTTCTTTTATGTTTTTGCTTCATCTATTATGATGATTGTTGGTGGTTTCTTACTGAACCTCTTCCTCCCCACCTGTTGGCCATTGTTCCATTCAACTTCTTTGGCTCAGTCTTCATTCGAATTGCTACCACCAACATTACTCCAAGTCCATCAAGGACCTTGCATCTAGATAAGAAATGTTTTTTCTCCATCATTTGAACTGGATTATTGTTGTAGTCATATTGGACTCAGTAATAATTTCACAATTTCCTTTGAATTGAATTCCATTTGTTAGCACATGAAGAATGCATGATAATTTCATTTTCCTGCTGATAAAGTAGATCGTGTTCATTTCTCTGGGATGCTCTTGAATTGTTCACTTAGGCATCATTCCTATGGGGTTGATAAACCTTATTTTTGCCAATGTGCATACCCTCTCCTAATAGGCCATGACTACGGTATGGTCTATTATAGTTGGGATGTGAATGTGTTGTCTCTATTCTATAGATAGTGGTTGATTTTGAAGCTGTAGTAGGTACAGGTTTTGTAGATGGTAGGTATAATGGAGTTATATGTACTTCTTGGTAGATTTAAGAAATATTCCCTAAGTTTATATTTAGTTTGTAGCACTATTTAGTTTGTAGGCATCTTCTTTTTGTAACCATTCATGATTTCTTCTCTTACCATCCCATTGCTGAACAAAATTACCTCATCAATGAATAACAAAATTTATGTAGCAACACACACATCCTTAATTGGATTCTACAATTATTTCTTAAACACATCCCTTATTCTTTGTCCATATCAATTTTAGGTTATTAGGTATGCATCAATGCATTATGTTGTTCTCTAAGACTCTTTTGCAGACCACTTTAATAGATTGCGTAACTATTTACGATATTTTGTATCCTAAGGACGGTATATTTTTGTGCTTATTAGTGTGTTTGAAAAATTAAATTGGATTTTAAGCTTGAATTTCTTTGGATCTTATTGTATTTTATTAGAATTACAAATGATCAAATCTATGTGTTAATATTGCTCCTCTTCCCGATTCTTAAAGGGTGCTAGCTCAATGGAAGAGCGCCTATTTTACAAGCAGGAGGTTGGTGGTTCGATTCCTCCATTCCCTAATGATATTGGAATGTATTTATAAATATAAAAAATGTAGTAGTGCAATATGGATGCAATATTAGATGCAACAGTAAATGCAAAACAAGATGTAAAAGTGGATGTCACACCAAACACAAAAGTGGATGCAAAAGTCAACCTTATGTTAGACGCAAATATGGACACAAAAATGGATGTCACACAACGCAAAATTGGATGCAAAAAGAGACTCAACACTAGACACAATTAATGACTCAAAACTAGATGCAATACTAGGTCCAAAACTAAACGCAACAGTAGATGCAAAAGTGGACTCCTAACTAGACGTAAAATTGGACATTAAATTGAGCACAAAATATGGTGTATTGATGGACATAAAACTAGGTGTAACACCAGGTGCAAAAATGGAAGGAACACTTGGCGCAAACAAAAACTTAAAATGAGACACAATATTGGATGCAAGATGGGACAAAACATTGGATGTAAAACTAGACGTAATATTGAATGCAAGATGGGATGCAACATTGGACACAAAACTAGATGCAATATTAGATACAAACATGGCTGTAAAACTAGGCACAACATTAGGTGCAACACTGGGTGCAACATTGGGCTCAAACATAGATGCAAAAGAAGACATCAACCGGGATGCAACAGTAGATGTAAAATACGACGTAAAATGAGATGAAACATTAGGCACAAACATGGATACAAAAAAAGACATAAAACAAGATACAAAATTAGATGCAAATGGGGATGCAACCTTATAAGTAAAATTGGATGCAAAACTAGACGCAACATTGGGCCGAAAATTGGATACAATCCTAGATGCAGAATTGGACACATAATTTTATGTAAAACATGGTGCAAAATTGGGTGCAAGACTTGATGAAAAACTAGGAGAAAAATAAGATGCAAAATTGGATGTAAAACTGAGCATGAAATTGGGTGCAAACAAGGATGTAACAAAGGACGCAAAAAAAGATGCAATAGAAGTTGCAAAATTGGGCAGAAATAAAGGCGTAACAAAAGATGCAAAAAATTGGGTGCAAAAATAGACGCAAAAATGGATGTTAAAAAGGACGAAAAAAAAGATGTAATAGACGGCGTCTTACGAAAATGTACAATAGCGCCAAGTTTGCCGCCAGATTGTTCATCACAATTGGCAAAAAATTACACTAAAATCCGGTGCTAAATTCAACGCTAAATCTAGTTTTTGTTGTAGTGTCACATGGAAGAGGAAGAGACCAAGAAGACAATGTGTGTCACTTGGAGGGAGATTCCATCCACTCTATGAAAAAAAATGATGAAAGATTCTATGAAAAATATGACAAATTCATACCTGATTGCAGACCTATGAGAAATATAACATGACAATTCTAAAAATATCCACCAATGTAGCACACTTGGTAGTTATAGGCAGCCATTCGAATTGGGGAAAGAGTTGGAGCATGAAGAAATAAGGCAAGTGTCACAGGAGTTACTAACCCACTAAGTTGAATTGGAGGAAGAATATGGAAGGAAATTAGAACTTAGGAGGCCACATGAAGTTAATAAAATGATGTCTTGAGGAAGGAGAATGAAATTTGATCAATTTTTAATTGGCCTTTGGAATTTTGGAGAGCTTTTGCTTGTCCATTGCACGGTGAGTGTTTACTCTCCCTACTTGAACCAATTTAGAAGGAGTTGGATTAATTTCCAATTTGGTTGATGGAGAGGAAATTAATACCTATAAATTAATATTATTTATGGTGTTTAGTTTCAGGTTTAAGGTCCATACATATTGAGTTATCATCTATCTCCCTCTTCTCGCATTCTTTCTTCTCCATTACTCTACACTCTCATGTTGATGGTGCACTTGTTGGAGTGGTGCTTGCTCTTTGATGAGTAAATTTGATTCAAAATATTGGGTATATGATGTATGTATATTTCCTTTCATTTCCATATTCTCTATATCTCTAAATCCAAGAAACGCATGCGTGAAAAGCTTGCATTATCATGCCATTGAATCACCAGTTTTCATGAAGTTGGATTCCATCTTGGAGGAGTTTTGTATCAGATTTTTATGAGAGTTATTATCTGATTTGATGATTTCAGGGAAGAAATATATGATATATGACTCTGTACTTTCATTTCTATATTATCTTTATCTCGAAATCCAAGAAACTCATGTATGAACAAATTATATTCTCATGCCATTAAATCACTAGTTTCCATGACTTTGCCTTCAATCTTAAAGGAGTTTTATATCAGATTTGTATGAGGGATTTTATATGATTTTTATTCTTTTTAAAATATATTTTTATGTTGTATATGACCACTATATTTCATGTTACTCTCTGAACCATCTATTCTACTTTTCATGTGTCAAATTTGAGCAAGTAATGCAATTTCCCCTTAAGGAATTTCCATGAAAGTTACCATACATATGTCACACATCATAATACATTTTCAGAGATTAATAACCATGATTAATGATATAAATTTATGTATGATATCCATCCCCATACTATGTTCTGAAATTTTTTAGGATGTACATGAGTTGGAGAGCCAAATTGGCCTTTGCCCCTAGACGAATTTGACCTTGATTTCCTACGAAATTTGCACTTATTCTCCTTAGCCAAAAACCAAGTTGTAGAAGATTAAATACATATCCAAAATGTTCATAGGTCATATTGGGATGTTCTACGACTCATCATACCCATTTATTTCAAATTCGAGACCATTTGGAGTTAGTTGGCCCCCCTTAATGTCTTGACTAGTAAAGCTCAAAATTTTTCCAAATTGCACTTTTTCTCCAAAATTCCAAATAGGGACATTACATTGAAAGAGAGGAAGGTGAAAGTGATATTTGAAAATTCTTATGCAGATGCTCATTATGCATCTAATATTCTTGGAGGGCCTTTCGGAAAATCTCCAAAGAATCCAGAGTGGAATTCAGTTATTTTGTGAGGTTGCCATTTTCTTCTACATATTTCAAGGTCATTCCATTATATATATGAACAATATCCAACAAATCCCTATCAGAAATCAAACTCAAAATGTTACCTTTAGTATTCGATATTTGCTTCAGTATTTTTCCCATGTCCTCCATGGAATATTTCTCCTCCATGCTCGAATATATTTTTGAAACTAAAGCATGTGTTCCATGGAGAATCTTCAAGGACTCTTAATTAATATTTGGTTCATCCATATTCCATGTCCCTGTAAGAAAATGGGGTTCTTGTAGATGAACCTACTCTTCATATTCCATCATAGGATCAATGCCATGGATCTCTAGAGGTGAAGTGGAAGTTGGTAGTGGGTCTTATTCTTTAGATTAAAGGTATCTAAGCTCAAAGGAATGTGTACTTGCATAAATCTCCTCAATTGGAATATCTATGTCACCCACATAGAGAGATGGACATCCCTTCGTATGTTCTCTACTATCCATGTCTAGAAAATTAAGGTTTTCTTCTCCACAACCTTCTCCTATACTAGAAACATCTTACAATGACTTTCAATGCCCTTCATATATCTTTACTTATTTTTCTTTATTGCTGCCACAAATAGGATGATTCATTAGAGGAATTTTGGGGTCTAAAATGGGCCTGCTAAGGAAAATAATAAAATAATAGTTAAAATAATAAAATAATATTGATTAATTTTGGAGGAAGAAAGAAAAAAACTACTTTTTGTGTTCGTATTTTCGACATATCTCCCTGTGTTTTTACTCAAATTTCGATCGGGAGAGCTCGTTGGATGTGGAATTTGATTCTGCATCCAATGAGT
This sequence comes from Pseudotsuga menziesii, assembly GCA_001517045.1. Classification (NCBI taxonomy): domain Eukaryota; kingdom Viridiplantae; phylum Streptophyta; class Pinopsida; order Pinales; family Pinaceae; genus Pseudotsuga; species Pseudotsuga menziesii. The sequence goes on from LPNX010577830.1 coordinate 366,261, forward strand.
ACCCACACAGCATACTTTTGACGGACCCCGCTACCCCAAAAACAAGAAATACATGAAAAAATGTGATGATGATGTCATCATCACGTTTTTTCAGGTATTTCTTGTTTTGGGGGTAGCGGGGTCCATCAAAAGTATGCTGTGTGGGTACTTGTTGGATGCAGAATCAAATTCCGCATCCAACGAGCTCTCCCGATTGAAATTTGAGTAAAAACACAATGAGATATGTCGAAAATACAAACAAAAAAAGTAGTTTTTTTTAATGACAAATATGTCAATTCAACCATTATGGTTGACTTATTTTATTGAAATTCTATTGGTTCTTGAATTCCAACTCACAAAACTTATTTTGGCACGTTTTCTTATAAGGCCCATTTTAGACCCCAAATTTCCTCTAATGTCTACCCCCTTCATTCTCCTCCAAAAGTAGATATTTTGTCACATACCCCAATTTTGTAAAATAATGTTAATTGTTTTAATTATATTCTTGAGACATTATGTTAAATTTAATGCTAAGTAGGAATTGATGACTTAGCAGAGTCAACAGAAATGGAGTGTAATTCAGAATATTTTATTATTAATAAATAAATTGTGGAGACAACAGCATGGGAGAGCTGTTAAAAAGAGGTTACTGGTCAAACTGGTGGATGGAACTAGGTGGAGGGAAAAAGACAAGTGGCAGCATCCTCAAACACTTCCTAAGTTGCAGGTGGCAACTTCCCTATATTTGGGGTCACGATCCCCCAAAAAAGTGGGATCAGAGCAGGTGGCTCATTAAATGACAACTAACCCAAAAAGACCTAGGCAATCTTTTAAAAGTACTCAATGAAGAGAGCTGAGGCTGCTCAGATATTTTCCAAAGAGAATTCATTCAGGTGAATGTTATTCAGGAAATTCATTGAGGAAAAAGGGAAAAATAGTAAGGAAGTTGTTCTGAGAGGACTGCTGCAGTAACTTGGTTTATTACAGCTTGTTAGCTGGGAGAACTTACTGATAAGTTCTGGATTAATACTGAGTTGAAGACTGGTATCTGACTTTGTTGCACCTAGTTTCAGCCAGGGAGACCAGAGCAAGCTCGGGGGTCCTGAGGAGTCGCTGTTTGAGCGCTCTCCGGGAGTTGGTAGGGAGGAACAGCCTCCCATTTCTATTGTTGTCCCAGTTCAAACAGGTTCTGTCGCTTATCTATTTATGTTTTAATGAGTATGAATGGATGATTGTTATGTTTACATCATATGACAGAAGAGTTAGATAGTTTAGTAATGTGAATGTTTCAGTTTATTAGTAATTAATCTGTTGATGAAAATAAAGAACAACTATGTTTTTCCACATCTGGGTTTTACCAGACCGTACTCCAGCACATGGGTAGAATTATAGAAGGATGAAATAATGATAATATGGGATGGAATGATAGTAAAATTATAGAATAGTATCACTGTGTTAATTGCAGAGGAATTATCTTGGTATTGGGAGTAGTATTTTTCTGTACAGTTCTTGTTGTCTAGTTACCTTCAGTAACCTAAAGTGCTTCATAGAATTACAGTTTATTTTCTTTTAATCTTAATGACTGTTTTATCTAAGAATTTGATGGAAAGATAGAATAGTTAGATTTCGAATTCATTCTACAGGTATTTCAGTTATTAGAAAGATTCTTTTACAAAAAGAACATATATAGGTATTTAGGTTATTCATTTAAATTCTATCTTAACTAGTCATTTATAAACAAAATGTGTAACTGTAGTTTACAATTCTTAAATATTAACTGAGTAAAATACTAACAGTACAGTAATCAGATCAGTTCTTTTATATATGAATTTTATATTTGTTAACTGGTTATTTTAAATAAGATACTATAGAATATAAAAGAAGTAAGAACACAGTAGATAAATAATATTTTATCTTGTATTTATAACTACTCAAGAATGTAGTTGATAAATATAATAATTATAGTACCACTCTATATATTATATTAAATAGAAACCATGTATTATATTATAATATCCACAGTAAATGGATTTGAACTTATACAAAAGGGCTGTTTATAACAAATACCTTAATTACTGTAATAAAACATAATTTATTATAAGTTGCGGGATAATTGTTATATAATAACTATTCCAATACTCTCAAATAAAATAACTAAGTATCCATGAGTACAAGAATAATAATATTCTGTTTATTATATGTATTGTGTAGACAAAGTATGTAAGTCAAAAAATTACTAAGTACAGAAACAGTAATAATGGGTAATCTAGTCAATTTTAGCATTACAAGCTCAAACATAATTTTTGTACTTGAAAAGAGAGTAACTGTTAGTTACCCAAGTACTTCACCATAAAAATAAAATAAACAAATAGAGCTACAGTATGCTCTTTCTATCAGGTCGATTTACTTGATAAAATTTAACTAAAATAACTTGCAGAAATATATTATTAACCCAGGATATTTTTCCTAGATCTTGTAAATTTTCTTTTACAGCCGAACTCACAGTTTATTATTAAAATTATAATACAAATAAGCTAAGCTAGAAATAAATTGCAGCAAGGCACATTAAGCATAAGACAACCGAAAGAATTGATTAATAACTTAAGCATGAAGTTAGGGTTTTAAAACCTGTAAGTACAAAATAACTAGCAGAAATATAAAGCCGAGGGTTTCAACCCCTTTTTCCAAGTTATTTCTTAACTTAACAATTACACAGTTAAGCCAAGCAGAGAGTCTAAAGACTTCTTAAACCACGGCTTCTCCAAGTTTCAAACAAAGGAAACTAAAATACATTTACAGCCTGAACAAGAGCATCCTTACGCAGCTCAAAGGCCTCATTAACTACTATAAAACAACAAAAGAAAGTAGCAAGTAAACTGAAAACCCCAAGGGAGACAGACTTGACAATGCAACCACTTTGTTCCAGGTGGACCAAACAAATAGTAACGGCCATGGTTAAAAACCAGGCTTACCCGTAACCTTGAACTGCCTTTGTAATCTTGCACTGCCAAGCAAAGGAAAGGGTCGACCTGTAATAACAAGAGTTCAATTAAAATCTGTTAGAAATGATTTTCTTTTACATAAAAACAAAGCAACAAGTAAAGTAAGGACTGACAGTCCTCTTACCAGAAAGTTTTGGATAAGGCGTGACCACCGTTGAACTGTGCCACAGCCACGAATGCAAGCAGGGAAGCCGTCGGTAGAGGGGAGAAAGGAGTTAACAGCATTCACCAAATGTTGTTCCAAGATACAATATTCACCACTCATAAAGAGAGAAAGGAGTTCACAGTCGAGGGTTTATACATTGAAATGGCGGAGGAATAAACCCCTAGAACTTTATGAACACCCCGCGTAAGTACCAGATAAAGTAACAACAACACCTCTTACAGGAAATGGACACATATTCAGGAAGAAATGGCGTTTAGGAAGGCTGCCATAGAGCTGGGAAACAACATTTTCTTGGGAGCTTTCGCAGCAGAGAAGGGAAAGCCCGAGGACGACGGGGAAATGGCAGACTAGGGTTTGACCTCGACTCTTTTAACAGCCCAATGCTTGGATAATATTTAGCCACGTTGCTTCATAAATTTTTGTACAGTTTGGGTAATTTTGTATAGTCCAGGCTTTCCAGCTTTTCCAAAAATGATTTCCAATCATTTTAAATTATCCATAGTTTTGTTTTGCACGTAGTAGTGGAACCTACATTATTATGTCACAATAAAATATTGTTAATAATCATCAAAGGCATGAGAAACCATACGACTCTCATGAATATGCCTATGATTTATATTACAAAGTATAATCTTTACTTTTGATAACTTATACTCTTTGCATATTCCCTTTCCATAATACAAGGTTGGCTTTAAGCGTTATGTTCATAAAAATGAAAAGGGTCTTATAAAATATTCCACCAACATTCATATTGTAGTTATAGAATATACTATTGGTACACCTTAAAGAGGTTGTTGATTCAACTATAGTAACTATGGTATTATAATGTAACCTTTATGGTTTTGCCAAAGTCATCTAAGAAGGATAAAAACTTACAAGAGCAAATGGCAACTAGATATTTGATAAGTGCATCATCTAGATTAATTGTTCTTAAACTTAAAATTTTATCACCTATGAAGGTGCAGTCATTTAAGAGAAGGTTTATCAAAGGCAGGGTTAAACCTTGTAACTTGTACGAATCAGTGGTGGTGTATTTAAGACTTGGTGCGATAGTATAAGTTTATTCTTATCATTGGATAGTTTAATGTTGGTAGCAGTAGATTGTAAACCCTCCTCTTTACACTTTACGAAGTAAGAATATTCGAGCTTTCCTAAACATAAACTATTGATTTCGATTTCTACTTTTAAACAATCCTAGTTATAAATCTTTAACACTGATAGCTATGATAGATATCAAACAGTTCAATAATCATAGGAATTATGCATAAAGAACAGATAAAGAATTTACCTCAGTAAGCATTGGTATGTGGTTAGCTACTACTGTCTTATTGAACTTTGAATTGCAAACAAACTTGTGCTTAAAGATTTTAAAATTTTTATTGCAGCAGCCAAATCTCTGTACCTGTAATCTGTAAGGAAGAAGAAACTTTCTGCATTAGCTCGAAAGCTAAGTAAGCCCAGTTTTTGCATGACAGTCTCCCCTTATGGTCGCAAAAAGAACAAAATCAGTAAACTGAATAGAACTGTCCTACTGCTAATCAAAACCAACACATAATGAATTTCAATAACAGTTAACTAATCAAACATTTAGTGACTGCATTTATGGAATTTATATGCATTTATAAATAAATAAATAAAAAATTTATTTTGGAAATTTAGGGGTTTTGACATGTGGTATCAGGGCATGGTTCAAATACTAGGCCTTGATGTGGCCCAACTAGTTTCCGCAGAACAGTAAAAATAATGTACTAACCTGCATTTTTTTTTAATGTAAAAAAGCAGAAAATTTCTTTTTCTGAATCTAACAAACAGGTGTGGAGAATATCGGAGAATATGCTAAGGAGGAGTCTCCGATCACTGAAAAAAGACAGATGTCTAGAGAGCCTGTGTTAGAAGAGATAACTGCTCACTCTTCAGAGCTGATACAGACTATCAAGGATTTGAATACTGAAATGGAATTAGTCAAGAAGGATAACGAGAGGATATTAAAGACTCAAGAGGAGCTAAATCAAATCTTGATAGAAAAATTCTAGACAGAAGGGAGGAGTAAAAGATCTGAATCTGAGGAAATTAGTCATCAGAAAGGATCTAAAAAGATGAAACTGGCTAAGGCTGAAAGCAGCTCATCATCTGAAGGGTTCAAGGAACAACAAAACTATTACACTACTAGTGATAGTAGTGAGGCTGATTTGTATAAGAGAAAGAAAAAGTACAGGCCATATGAAGAGATTTTCGGGGAGTTCAAAAAAAATAAAACCCCCAACTTTCAACGGAGAGACTGAAAAAGGGGAAGAGGCAGAGTCCTGGTTATCCAGGATGAGAAAGTATTTTCAGATATACAACTATTCAAATCAGTTGAAGGCAAGAATGGCCATCTATAATCTCTCTGGAAAGGAAGATATATGGTGGCAAGATCTGAAAAGAGTCAAGGGGATCAAAGAAAAAGAAGTCAATTGGAGTACCTTTAAAAGGTACTTCAAGAAGAAATTTATGTCCGAACAATACTATCAAGAAAGGGAAAAATAATTTTATGAGTTAAAGTTAGGATCCATGACTATGAAAAACTTAAACAGTAAATTCTTAAGTCTGTTGAGGTATGTACCTTATTTAGTTGATGAGAAACCTAAAGTACAGCAGTTTCTCAGCTGTCTGCCATATCATATCAAGGACAAAATCGAGTATGATAACCCTAAAACTCTGGAAGAAGCCATGTGGAAGGATAATTTCTGTTTTGAACATAACAAAAGGAAAGAAGGTATAGCCAACTGGAAGGCTAAAAATAACAGTAATCAGCTTGAGTTCAAGAAAAAGGAGTTTGTACCCCAGAAGAATTTCAGGAATAACAAGAATAGAAACCATTCTAACGGTAAGAACTTCCAAGGAAACAGAAATGGTGCTTCTAATGATTCCAATAATTCCAATAACTTCAAGGCCAAAGAATCTTCAAACAATCATGGAAATTTCACTAAGAATTTCGAACGAAAAGAGCGTGTTAAGTGCTGGGAGTGCAATGGCCCGCACTATGCTTCAGTTTGCCCAAATCGAAAAAAGTCAAACAACAATATTCATACTGTATAGGATGAAATGACTGCTGGAGAATTTGCAAGGACTATGCCCCGAATCAATGCAGCGTTGGAGAACCGCCAAGCCGATTATCAAACTTCCATGGTGGAAGTAGAAGGTGGAACCAGAAGGAGAAGTTCTGGTGGAACTGGACTGTATCCTCGGGAGGAGGGAAATTACTCTGCGGAACCACACAATTGGACAGTTGAAGGTGCAATGGAAGCACCTTAGTCCTGAAGAAGCTACCTGGGAACTGGAAAGTAAGATGCGGGAAGCATACCCAAATCTATTCTAGGAGGTTGCAGAGGATGAAGAATAAGTAACATCAAGGACGATGTTACACTTTAAGGGGGTGTGTATGTCACATACCCCAATTTTGTAAAATAATGTTAATTGTTTTAATTATATTCCTAAGACATTATGTTAAATTTAATGCTAAGTAGGAATTGAAGACTCAGCAGAGTCAACAGAAATGGAGTGTAATTTAGAATATTTTATTATTAATAAATAAATTGTGGAGACAACAGCATGGGAGAGCTGTTAAAAAGAGGTTACTGGTCAAACTGGTGGATGGAACTAGGTGGAGGGAAAAAGACAAGTGGCAGCATCCTCAAACACTTCCTAAGTTGCAAGTGACAACTTCCCTATATTTGGGGTCATGATCCCCCAAGAAAGTGGGATCGGAGCAGGTGGCTCATTAAATGACAACTAACCCAAAAAGACCTAGGAAATATTTTAAAAGTACTCAATGAAGAGAGCTGAGGCTGCTCAGATATTTTCCAGAGAGAATTCATTCAGGTGAATGTTATTTAGGAAATTTATTGAGGAAAAAGGGAAAAATAGTAAGGAAGTTGTTCTGAGAGGATTGCTGCAGTAACTTGGTTTATTACAGCTTGTTATCTGGGAGAACTTACTGATAAGTTCTGGATTAATACTGAGTTGAAGACTGGTATCTGACTTTGCTGCACCTAGTTCCAGCCAGGGAGACCAGAGCAAGCTCGGGGGTCCTAAGGAGTCGTTGTTTGAGCACTCTCCAGGAGTTGGTAGGGAGGAACATCCTCCCATTGCTATTGTTGTCCCAGTTCAAACAGGTTCTGTCGCTTATCTATTTATGTTTTAATGAGTATGAATGGATGATTGTTATGTTTACATCATATGACATAAGAGTTAGCTAGTTTAGTAATGTGAATGTTTTAGTTTATTAGTAATCAATATGTTGATGAAAATAAAGAACCACTGTGTTTTTCCACATCTGGGTTTTACCAGACCGTACTCCAGCACAGGGGTAGAATTATAGAAGGATGAAATAATGATAATATGGGATGGAATGATAGTAAAATTATAGAATAGTATCACTGTGTTAATTGCAGAGGAATTATCTTGGTACTGGGAGTAGTATTTTTCTGTACAGTTCTTGTTGTTTAGTTACCTTCAGTAACCTAAAGTGCTTCATAGAATTACAATTTATTTTCTTTTAATCTTAATGACTGTTTTATCTTAGAATTTGATGGAAAGACAAAATAGTTAGATTTCGAATTCATTCTACAGGTATTTCAGTTATTAGCAAGATTCTTTTACAAAAAGAACATATATAGGTATTTAGGTTATTCATTTAAATTCTATCTTAACCAGTCATTTATAAACAAAATGTGTAACTGTAGTTTACAATTCTTAAATATTAACTGAATCAAAATACTAACAGTACAGTAATCAGATCATTTCTTTTATATATGAATTTTATATTTGTTAACTGGTTATTTTAAATAAGATACTATAGAATATAAAAGAAGTAAGAACACAGTAGATAAATAATAATTTATCTTGTATTTATAACTACTCAAGAATGTAGTTGATAAATATAATAATTATAGTACCACTTTATATATTATATTAAATAGAAACAATGTATTATATTATAATATCCACAGTAAATGGATTTGAACTTATACAAAAGGGCTGTTTATAACAGATACCTTAATTACTGTAATAAAACATATTTTATTATAAGTTGCAGGATAATAGTTATATAATAACTATTCCAATACTCTCAAATAAAATAACTAAGTATCCATGAGTACAAGAATAATAATATTCTGTTTATTATATGTATTGTGTAGACAAAGTATGTAAGTCAAAAAATTACTAAGTACAGAAACAATAATAATGGGTAATCTAGTCAATTTTAGCATTACAAGCTCAAACATAATTTTTGTACTTGAAAAGAGAGTAACTGTTAGTTACCCAAGTACTTCACCATAAAAATAAAATAAACAAATAGAGCTACAGTATGCTCTTTCTATCAGGTCGATTTACTTGATAAAATTTAACTAAAATAACTTGCAGAAATATATTATTAACCCAGGATATTTTTCCTAGATCTTGTAAATTTTCTTTTACAGCCGAACTCACAGTTTATTATTAAAATTATAATACAAATAAGCTAAGCTAGAAATAAATTGCAGCAAGGCACAGTAAGCATAAGACAACCGAAAGAATTGATTAATAACTTAAGCATGAAGTTAGGGTTTTAAAACCTGTAAGTACAAAATAACTAGCAGAAATATAAAGCCGAGGGTTTCAACCCCTTTTTCCAAGTTATTTCTTAAATTAACAATTACACAGTTAAGCCAAGCAGAGAGTCTAAAGACTTCTTAAACCATGGCTTCTCCAAGTTTCAAACAAAGGAAACTAAAATACATTTACGGCCTGAACAAGAGCATCCTTACGCAGCTCAAAGGCCTCATTAACTACTATAAAAAAACAAAAGAAAGTAGCAAGTAAACTGAAAACCCCAAGGGTTACAGACTTGACAATGCAACCACTTTGTTCCAGGTGGACCAAACAAATAGTAACGGCCATGGTTAAAAACCAGGCTTACCCATAACCTTGAAATGCCTTTGTAATCTCACACTGCCAAGCAAAGGAAAGGGTCGACCTGTAATAACAAGAGTTCAATTAAAATCTGTTAGAAATGATTTTCTTTTACATAAAAACAAAGCAACAAGTAAAGTAAGGACTGACAGTCCTCTTACCAGAAATTTTTGGATAAGGCGTGACCACCGTTGAACTGTGCCACAGCCACGAATGCAAGCAGGGAAGCCGTCGGTAGAGGGGAGAAAGGAGTTAACAGCATTCACCAAATGTTGTTCCAAGATACAATATTCACCACTCATAAAGGGAGAAAGGCATTCACAGTCGAGGGTTTATACATTGAAATGGCGGAGGAATAAACCCCTGGAACTTTATGAACACCCCGCGTAAGTACCAGATAAAGTAACAACAACACCTCTTACAGGAAATGGACACATATTCAGGAAGAAATGGTGTTTAGGAAGGCTGCCATAGAGCTGGGAAACAACATTTTCTTGGGAGCTTTCGCAGCAGAGAAGGGAAAGCCCGAGGACGATGGGGAAATGGCAGACTAGGGTTTGACCTCGACTCTTTTAACAGCCCAATGCTTGGATAAGATTTAGCCACGTTGCTTCATAAATTTTTGTACATTTTGGGTAATTTTGTATAGTCCAGGCTTTCCATCTTTTCCAAAAATGATTTCCAATCATTTTAAATTATCCATAGTTTTGTTTTTCACGTAGTAGTGGAACCTACATTATTATGTCACAATAAAATATTGTTAATAATCATCAAAGGCATGAGAAACCATACGACTCTCATGATTATGCCTATGATTTATATTACAAAGTATAATCTTTACTTTTGATAACTTATACTCTTTGCATATTCCCTTTCCATAATACAAGGTTGGCTTTAAGCGTTATGTTCATAAAAATGACAAGGGTCTTATAAAATAATCCACCAACATTCATATTGTAGTTATAGAATATACTATTGCTACACCTTAAAGAGGTTGTTGATTCAACTATAGTAACTATGGTATTATAATGTAACCTTTATGGTTTTGCCAAAGTCATCTAAGAAGGATAAAAACTTACAAGAGCAAATGGCAACTAGATATTTGATAAGTGCATCATCTAGATTAATTGTTCTTAAACTTAAAATTTTATCACCTATGAAGGTGCAGTCATTTAAGAGAAGGTTTATCAAAGGCAGGGTTAAACCTTGTAACTTGTACGAATCAGTGGTGGTGTATTTAAGACTTGTTGCGATAGTATAAGTTTATTCTTATCATTGGATAGTTTAATGTTGGTAGCAGTAGATTGTAAACCCTCCTCTTTACACTTTACGAAGTAATAATATTCGAGCTTTCTTAAACATAAACTATTGATTTCGATTTCTACTTGTAAACAATCCTAGTTATAAATCTTTAACATTGATAGTTGTGATAGATATCAAACAGTTCAATAATCGTAGGAATTATGCATAAAGAATAGATAATGAATTTACCTCAGTAAGCATTGGTATGTGCTTAGCTACTACTGTCTTACTGAAATTTGAATTGCAAACAAACTTGTGCTTAAAGATTTTAAAATTTTTATTGCAGCAGCCAAATTTCTGTACCTGTAATCTGTAAGGAAGAAGAAACTTTCTGCATTAGCTCGAAATCTAAGTAAGCCCAATTTTTGCATGACAGTCTCCCCTTATGGTCGCAAAAAGAACAAAATCAGTAAACTGAAAAGAACTGTCCTACTGCTAATCAAAACCAACACATAATGAATTTCAATAACAGTTAACTAATCAAACATTTAGTGACTGCATTTATGGAATTTATATGCATTTATAAATAAATAATTTATTTTTATTTTTATTTTGAAAATTTAGGGGTTTTGACATATTCAATTGTGGATTCACCCTTGTCTAAATAATTTTCATTAAATGGAGTGGAAGGTACTTCAAGGGGATGCAATATAGAGTGATTAGTGCATAAATCAAAATTTTTATTATACCTTTGTATTTCATCTTCTACAAAACTGAGTGTAGGATTTGCTTCAAGTTCTTATATTTGGAAATATTATTATGATGGCTTGTGATATTCCTTAGGTGTGTCTTGTTATTTATACAATGTAGAGTTAGTTGGATCATAGCTCCTTTTAGTGACTCTGGATGGATGAAGGTGCACATCCATATCCTCCTTATCTCTTTTGGATCTAGGAGGCAACTATCTAGTTCCCACCTTCTTGCACACTTCATTCACTATATGTGCAACCCTTTCCATGCTTGTATTGTAGTATGGATCCTTGAACAACTTTCGTATCTCAAGAGAGCAGTCCTCTCGAAAATAAAGGTGTTTTAAAACCATCACTTATTCCCCAATAATCTACATGTTAAACAAATGGTTCCCTTGGCCTCCCTCTACAACAAAACCCATCATGAATAGATCTCATCCTCATGAATTCATCATATGCTGAAACATGGAATTCATCATCATCCTTGTATGTGAAATGAGATATAGTACTGCATGTTGGTTCTTCATCTATGGAATTGTAATCATCTTCATACAGTTCATAATCACCTTCTTCAACTATGACAGGTACCAATATCATGGCTACAAATTTGAACTTAAAAACATACTGTACACAGGAGTAGAGTAAAGTGATTTGATACCACTGTAATGTACCAAATTTGATATTTGGCAAACTAACACAGACAACTTAGCAATCAGCATGATATGTGACTCAAAACTAGGATTTTAACCAAGGTTTCGGGTTATTGTGAGTTCAAAACAAGAGAAGAGGTTATGTTCATATTAAGATACTATGCACAATGTACTGGTACATTTTATGGTTTAAACACCAGCAAGGCTGAATTTTACTCCCAAGGCTCATGGACACCCCAACATATGCAAACTAAATCCTTTGCTTCACACATTTTGGCAACTAATGGAAGTGGATTTGGACTTGAATAGGATTAGAGACACAAAATATCAGTTAATTAACTCTTGGTATTCGCACCAACATGTTTGGAGAAGTTTTTAGAAGGTTTTAATGGAAAAATAGTGAAAATGACTTTTGGGACTGCTCAACTAGCTTGACTTCAAGATGACCTAAACACTGTGAGGAGATTTTGATTTCTCAATTTCAGGTTTGGGATGATTTAAGTAAATTTGTATTGAATATAATTAAGTGTAAGAATCTAATTTGGAGTTATTGTGAAGCATTAATGACTCAAACACATAAACTAGCTCAATTTAGATAGCCATCTAACATAGATGTGCATGATAGGAAATGAATCAGAATTTTATTGATTTGCAACTGGAGAATAAATATCATAGGTCTGATATAAAATAAATGGAATACTTAATATGATGAATTACATCAAGAAATGATCTCAAGAATAGAAGAGAAGAAGAGAGAATTCTCCATGAGAAGAAACTAGGAAAACATGAAGATTCAAATTGGAAGGCTTATTCAATCACTGCAACTACATTTAACTTCATTGGATCTGATCATAGGACCTGAAATAATCTCAATGATGAAGAATGGATTTCCTCATCCTGTTAGTAGAAGCATGGGGCACATATCTTATCTTGGACTAGGGGCACATCTCCTAAGTCTAGAGTAGCACAATTCTCTCAGATCAATTTAAAAACTATAAAAAGAAGTGAAATTGATGTGCTACCCTTATTTTATAAAAAAAATTGGATTTAGGGTCGAATTTCCTCTTCATGTGGCCCATTTTACTCAACCAATGGGCCCTCATGAGTGGATAGAAACTTGATTTTCTTTCCAAGATATTATTTTTGCTTTTTTTTGCTTTACTACTTTTATCCTAATTGTTATAGCTGATTTTACCACCCCTGATGAATCACACTTGTATGGCCTTCCCTTGTCCCTCTGCAAACTCTTTGGACCCCATGGACCTTTTTTATACCTTTGATGTTTCCAAGATCATCCCTAAAACCATGCTTAAATTGCTATACGCAACTTTTAAACCCTTTCTCGCATATATACACACGTTTAACCCCTAAAACCGCGTACATCGGGATGTGTGCAAAAGGCCAAATTCTTTTGGAGTTTTCCTTGACATGGATTTGACTCACTTGTCTTCTGGCCTTCCATATGCCTTGAGATCGCTCAGATTCGACCCTTCATTTCCCCATTGAAGAGCTATATAAGGAACCCTCTGGATACATTGAAAATATATGTGAGAATTGAGAGCAAAGAAACTATAGTCCATTGTTGTCGGAACTTATGATTGAGTCTGCATCCCTTTGTCTCTTGGAGCACTTTGGTGTTCTTCCCAAGATTTCCTTTTGCTTGTGAGCTTACTATCAAGAGATGGAGGATTGAGGTGGTGGAGGCCCAAGTGGGGGATTCAGTTTCTCCGATTCGTAGACGTGCCGACAGAGGTTGTATTCATTGTAATATCTGATTTTATATTAATAGAAATATCTTTTCCTATCCAATAATGTATGTTTGAATGAATATTTTATCCATGGATGATTTCAAATGCTTATACATTGTTGATTATATATGCTAGAGTAGATCTAACACCAATATATATATAGAATGCTTGTCTTGTTTACTGATTGTTGAGGAGGTAATTTATCAATTCAAGCGGGAGTTAGAAATCTCAACGTAGATCTACTTCAACCATCCGAAATAAGGTATGAGTTTTGATCCTTTAGTGTTAGATACTTGATTTCTCTTGCATATTGGAAATGATTGATTTCTAGAGTCAAGTTGTCTGTTGTGGTACCCCAAGCCATAGGAATTTCTCTCCGTAACAAAATTGGCGACTCCGCTGGGGAGTTCCTAGTAGTTGTCCTTTGGGGGTTTTCTATCGGCATTCAATGACTTTGAATTGCTCTTATTTCTCTATTTCTGTGTCGGGTCTGGGGGCATGTATGCCTGGTAATGTCTGATTGGTGTGAAGTTTGTCTCAGCTTGTTTGTTTGCCTTTGTTTTTATGCACTTTTCTTCCTGTACGCGAGTTTTTAACTCACAGTCGTGTATATACACGGTTTTCACTGATATATCCGTGTACATATGCGGTTTTACTGCAAACAGTCATGTATGCCCTTAGTTTTTCCTTCGAGAGGAAGATTGATGGTTGTTGGGTAAATTTTGATGAGTCTCATTTGACACTGCTAGAGCCTGTATACACCTCTGTTTCTGACCAAAGACATTTTTTTAGGGTAAATTTCTTTTTTAAGAATGTTCTTGTCATTGCATTTTCAATTTTTTTTTTGGGATTAGTGCATTATATTTATTTTACCTTAGTACTTTGTGTGAGCGTTGTTTGAGTGTGCTTGCCGAGTCTGGGGGTAGTAGAATCATTCTTTTGCTTTAGTATCTCATTTTTGTTTCAAAAAATCCAAAAATATTTGCTTATTTGCATCATTATGCATTGCATTTTTGCATTTTGCACGGTACTTGCACTAGGTTTAGCTTTAAAGTATTAGTCAGGATTTCATATAGGAATGATTGCACTTATCATTTGAAGAAAATTTTTGCATTTCACGTAGTAGCATACATTGGACAATGCATTTGCATTGATTGTTAGGTGTGCATTTTGCTTCATGTTGCGTCATAACACCATTAGTTGCACAACCATCTACCTCTTTTGAGTAATAAAGCCAAATAAAAACAACGCTTAATTAAAATGAATTACACTATTTTATTTGATAGGGTACACCAACAAGATTATGTTTTAGGGTCTTGGAATAGTTCATTGTCAGTAAATTCTCCAAGACTACTAAACAAAAACATGTATGTGTCTGTCCAAGTGAGAGTGTGAAATTCCTTGGTATAATTAGTGTTTCTCAAGATCCTCCTCTTACAAGGGAGTTAAGCACGAGGCAGTGTGAACGGTTATGATTGGGATGACCCCTGGTCGTAACTGAGTAGCACCGGAGATATTTCCAGGATTGTATTCGTATCTGGGGGGCTCTTTCGAGAGTTTCGGGCTTTGCTACCCTGCCCATACGGTCGATCCCTCCTTCGAATGTCCGCCTGAGCATTGGTTATATTGGGGTGACCTTAGTTTCCTTACCTAGGTTATCATAGGGGGTACTTGCAGAGGTTATTCTGTGAGTGTCCTAGCCAGGTAGAGGTTGGACAGCACAGTCGCTATAGGCCTTGAAGCTGAGGGCCACTATAATTGGTTGCCTACCTCCGCTTGTAGTGTATGGGAGTTTTGAGCCTCTCCTAGGAAAGACATACCTGCTGCATTCGGGAGCTCACATATCCTCCCCTTGGTTTGCTTGTATTTTGGCTGTAGATTTTCTTAGGAGTGTTCTCTTTGTGCGCTAGTTGGCCTTTGGGATCATGGTTACTTGAGTATATTTATGCTCTCTTGAGTTCGGGTCCTTTTATTTTCGACATGCCTGGTATCCTATCACCCATCCTTGGTCCTAGTATGGACCTTGGTGTCATACTTGGGGGCATCACATCCCCTTACCGTGATCATAGATTTAGGAATGGTCATATTCCATCCTCTACTCCATTTGTAGAGGATTTTTATTCCCTTCGCTCAGTCTTTACACCGATGGTCACCCTCGTGGGGGTGGTAGTGGATACATGAACATTGGGTCTACACTTTACATTTCTTTTTATTTCCCATCATTCAACGCATTGTTTCCTTTGGGTTTAGTTGTCATGATCATTCCTCCCTATATCCTATAGTTTGGATTCTTTATTGACTATTTTGGGTTGTTTTGGACTAATATGGTTGTCATGTAGGGTCCAGTTTTTGTACACTCTCTCCGAGGTTTCGACCCGTTCGTTCCTATCACAGGTATTATGTCTAAACTAGCATATAGGTTAGGATATCACATCCGCTTGCACTTATGCATTGCCTTATGACTGTTCCATCTTAACCTTAGGTACGAACCCATTCCATGGTATCGCGGAACCTTCATGTTGCTGTTAGAAGTGGTACTATGTGAATGGTAGAGCTTTCATATACATGGGTGTCCTAGTTATCTCCCTTTTGCATTTGGTACCCATGATGTGAGTCCTCTCTTAGGTTTGGGAGTCCCCCTTTTAGTCCTGCCATGTCCTTGAGCAAGAGCTTCATACTCCTCTTCAACTTTATGCTGGCCATTTCCCCAGGACTCCCTTATGTCAAGTTGTAATTGCATTATTATGGGCTTTTCTTGCCTTCTTGAGCCTTATGTCGGCTTCCCTAACTTTGAGTTTCAGCAATATAGCCCGAGCTTGTCTCATGTCTAGCCATGCAGAGCCATCTTTTATATCCTTTGCAGCTTGATTCCCTATTTTACCGGGAGGGGACTTTCCCCCGAGTGTCGCTATCCTACACATGTATCCTTTCATTGAGCATAGGTATGTTCCACTACTTGGAACTAGTTTGTTTTCCCATATGACACTCATCTCCTCCTAGTTTGTAACTATAAAGCAGTTTTATTCTTTTCCAAGCTTTTTAAATATTTGAAAAAGTCCAAAAAAATTTAAAAAACCAAAAAGCCGGACAAGGAAAGATGTTATCTTTGGTAGCTGTCAAGTCGTGTCGCCTTCGAACAGAGCACTGTATATCACATCCGTTGGTTGGGTTTATAGTTTGAATTTAGGAGTTGTACTTGTTTATCTGAGTTTATCTCCATTGACTGGTTAATATTCTAGTCCCTATGGAGCCTCTGTCGATGCCTCTTGTGTCGCAAAGATGTCCCAGTCTTGTATATCGAGTCTATGCTACCTACATTCAGTCACCATTCGCCATTATGCTCTTGTTCGAAGGAAGTTGAAACCTGAGTCGGCCATTCCTCAGTTATCTTGACTTTGCATATCGGCCATTCCCAGTACAGTTACTAGTTCGTGCACCTTATGATCGAGTCCTTCCACATCATACAAATTTGTTGGGTACCTCGTGTTGGATGATGGGGGATGCCTTAATGCCCTCCTTCCAGCAGATTTCATCGCATCGACTTTAGATCATTTATTCTGGGATTGGAATCTAGAGTCATTTTTTAGTGCCTTGAGACTTGCAGTCATCAGTGGCAGGTTCTCTTGCCATCGACAGTTCTTTGGGAATACATCAATGTCCCCTGATCGATGGATTCTCTCAAGTGTTCGACCTCAACAAATTTATTCACACTTGTTAGTTTTCACTCTAGTACCTTGATTCCCATTATCATTATCAGTGGGTGATCTCGTGTCTGTTAATGGTATACATCAATTACTGGTAATCAGACAATGGACTAATGTTCGACCTCGACACCTCTATTCACATAGTAGGACTTGTACTCGTATCGGTTTGTGTAGAAGACCTTCCAGATTGGTGGCATCGCATATATGCTACCTCCTTGATTGTGCCAGTGTTCATGAGATTTCAGCTCTCATGACTTGATTCCAGTATATGTCAAACATTTCCATCCATTATGGAAATCTTGATCTGTTATATATCTTCAGCTTTTATGGAGATCATGATCCTTTGTATATATTCATCATGGAGATTCTGATCTATGTATATTGTATGTGGCGATGACCACACATGTCATATTTTGTATCATGCCTATTCATGGCCATTGTACTCTTATGTATCTGGGACTACTATATGTATTTGCAGTTATATTCAGAGTTGTATCATTGTACTATGCTGATTTGGTGGTTGGTCTTCCACTGGTTTCTTCATCACTCCACTTCTGGGATGGACTTATAATGTATTTTTGCCATTGTATGACCCCTCTGACCTCACAAATTAGGGGGCATCTGTTATAGCTGATTTTATCACACCTAGTGAATCACACTTGTATGGCCTTCCCTTGTCCCTCTGCAGACTCTTTGGACCCCATGGACCTTTTTTATACCTTTGATGTTTCCAAGATCATCCCTAAAAACATGCTTAAATTTCTATATGCGACTTTTAAACCCTTTCTCGCATATATATGTGGGTTTGACCCCTAAAACCGCGTACATCGGGATGTGTGCAAAAGGAAAAATTATCTTGGAGTTTTCCTTGACATGGATCCGACTCACTTGTCTCCTAGCCTTCCATATGCCTTGAGATCGCTCGGATTCGACCCTTCATTGCCCCATTGAAGAGCTATATAAGGAACCATTTGGATACATTGAAAAGATATGTGAGAATTGAGAGCAAAGAAACTATAGTCCATTGT
Source organism: Pseudotsuga menziesii (assembly GCA_001517045.1). NCBI lineage: Eukaryota > Viridiplantae > Streptophyta > Pinopsida > Pinales > Pinaceae > Pseudotsuga > Pseudotsuga menziesii. The sequence continues at coordinate 384,463 of LPNX010577830.1, forward strand.
TGCCAGAACTTATGCTTGAGTCTGCATCCCTTTGTCCCTTGGAGCACTTTCACTAGTACAAAAGCGCGGATTTTTCCACGGAGGTTTTCCACGTTTCTTACTTTTTGGTGTAAAATCCGATGTAACAGGAACGAGGCGTCGCTGTATCCACGCCTAGCCGTCACTGTATCCATGCCGGGACTCTTAGCCATCGCTGTATCCATGCCTAAAGCCTTGGACGTCACTGTATCCACGCCTGACCGTCGCTATAGCGATGGCACCGTCTTTTGTTGGCTTTTTACAATGGTCAAGTTGACTTAGGGCACAAAAGTCAATGTTTGCCGTCGCTATAGCGACGTCTAAGAGTTCTATAAAAATGAAGACCTTAACGAGATTTTCTTCACACTTGCCATTGTT